>ATSW01004194.1:0-19289 GCA_000444245.1 Botryllus schlosseri
ATGACTTATTTTCATGACGCACCAAAAAAATATATAATGAAATATTTTTGAATATTTTCAACTTATTTCGTATGTGCAGAGATAATAGTAAATTAGTAGTTATAACTAAGAACTGCAAGGCATGATATATAAAATCCAATTTGAACACCACAGAATATAGAAAAAGGTAACCTTCAGAGTTCATCTCTTTCTAGCCAGGACCGTGATAGGAAATTAGGATTCGCTATTTCATAATCTGCGTTTATGTGCCATATGCGCAAAGCTTGACTGAATTGTTTCAAACACGTTTAAACACAAGGGGTATCCGGCCAATATGAAATTATGGTGATGATCTCAATAATATCTACTCTTTCGCATCCACAAATCTCGCTTAACGTATCTCTCAAGTTCGCTGAATCGTCTTGTTTTGCGATCTTTCGTCAAATACAATGTGTACATATCAAATATTTATAGGAACTATTTTGTGTGATATCAAAATCGCAATAATTAACATTTTCAGTTACCAATATATGTCCTTTCACGAGGTCTTTGAAATTACTACCTCAATAATGATAATAATCGACTCGTGTTGAGTAATTAACCTACCATTTTAAGTATTTCATGCAAATTCTCAGTAACTTAGCCGTGTGATCCAAATTTTTATTTATTCTATCGGGTTCCTAATTAGTACATTGTTTCCCGTTGTATTTTCGATTACAATACCTTATCGAACCATGGACTCCTTCTGTTGATACTCCGATCAACATGAAATATGGTAAGTTACGTTTTAATTGAGGGCTCTGGTGCGCACACTATCATGTTTATTACTTAAACTCACGCACTCGTCGACATAGTTATCGGAGACTTCCTCCAACTTTAATATGGCCAACATAATGTTGGTCGAGTTGATTCGCGATGTCGCCATCTATGTAGTGATAGAACGCTCTTGATTCTAAGTCGTCGCCCACCCGGTTGTTAGCGTCGTCTCCGCATTATTAGTTCTCTGTTCTGATACATTGACTTCAGAAATTAAGTTCTTGAATGATCGTCGTCTATTCTAACTTCAACCGAACTCATGTATTAACCATATGCAATATCATCCTTGTCGCCACTGTCGCAATATTATCCTTGCAGTGATTCCTATTGTATTCACGGCTAGATCACTGTTTATCATTTGTCCGGATACGAGGGATGTGTGTCAAGATCCACTTNTAATTTGTTTATTTTCTGAGCATCTTCCATTTAAATATACCTNACATTCACTTGACGCGTCGTTTTATTATGATTTAACCGTGCATTTNGCCTAGAGCAANNAAACATTCGCCTAGATTNTGTATAACGTAATTAGTCATTGGTTGTGAAATTCTTGAGCGACGTCAATTTCGTANGTCACACATTTTGTTTTCNACTNGTTCCGGGATCGCCTGTTTCGCGCCCACGTCAAGAATGTNATATTCTCANTTTGATTTCTTTTTTTTTCTTGTTATGACCNCCTTGCGTCTTATTTAAATACATGATTCACTTGTATCCGAATTCCAAGGCTATACGGTGAATAACTCACNAGCNTATATATGGATCAAATATCATAATCACCCATAATCATCCTATAGCGGTGAATCCAGCACTTGATCCGTTTCCTGTTATAATGATCGGTTACAACTTACAAAATTGTGGGTATACGTGACTGTTGACAGCTCATATAAATGGAATAGGTGTGTCACATCATATATAGCTCCGAACTGTTAGAACAGTCTCGAACTGTTAGAACAATATCAACTTAAATACATTTCGTCTTTGGATTTTCAGTATTATGTAATACGCTTGCTAATTAGTTTCGCGCGATCAATATCACATGGCAGAAGGTGGTCAAGCTCGAAATTCCGATGTCTCAGACAAGTCTACATCATCAGTACCCGGAAACAACTGTAAGTAGTGCCTGTACTATTTGAGTTATTGTTATTATTATTATAGGCCACAACAGTGGTGCTTTTAGCCTGGATAAGGCTTTGTGCTCCACGACATTACAATTACACGGGCAGTTCAATGAATCGCATTTTTTCCGGTCTTTGACGTTCTTCCACTCTTTCACGCTCGCTTTATCATCGTCTCTTTGCTGTACTTTTTCATTCTTCTTGCACTCTCTCAGTCACTCTTTCACAATTCATTTCGTTTCTTTCCGGGGATCAATAGCGATGGTATACGTGACGAGTTTGCAATCTTCATCATAAGTTGATCATTAAAATACCACCATGAAACTGTGGACCACACATGCGATTTGTGTTGATTGCAAAGCCAGCCACGTTAGAGGCCGGGATGATGCGAATTTTGAAAGCTAGACGGTCTCGTTCGCAAAGAGCCTCGATAGGTTGTGCATTGCATTCATTCAGGGAAATTGTAAACATTTGCATATCCATCTTCTTGGATCATAATTTATGGAATTATAACTTACGATTGGTTGCTGTATGAAGATATGAGAAAAAAGTAATATAAATCTCGTATTGACAAAATGTTAAGTGATTGTAGAATACTTTTGCTTTAAATATTATGGAAATACTATTATCGATAAAATTGAGGCTTGCTTTCATCACTGCTACGTGCTTGGCTGAGAAACGCTCTCGGGTGATATCATGAGCATACCTTCCAGGATGGTACGGGAGTGAGTCATGTCAGATACAAACGGAAATTATATGATATACGAGTCCAGTAAAAAGGTTTGTGAGCCCCTAAATCACCATCAGCCAAATAGTATTTGTCAAAAATGAGAGGCCCTTGTGAGCCTACAAGCCAGACCAGATATTTTATGAAACTAAATAGAATAATCACAAGATAATGATTAGACATTCCGCTTAAGTGACATCGTTCAGTGAGACTAAGCGTGTCAGCAATATATACCGTTTGATGAATG
Source organism: Botryllus schlosseri (assembly GCA_000444245.1). Classification (NCBI taxonomy): domain Eukaryota; kingdom Metazoa; phylum Chordata; class Ascidiacea; order Stolidobranchia; family Styelidae; genus Botryllus; species Botryllus schlosseri. The sequence continues at coordinate 2,885 of ATSW01004194.1, forward strand.
AAAACTGTTGTTGAAACAATGTGACACAATCAACGCTCATAATAACACAAAACTACCCCATCTGCGTCTAAATAAACAAGATTGTAAAATTTAAACTTATCAAGAAATAGCATCCTAAAGATCAATTTTGATCTGATTCGACACGCAGTTCAATCAAAATGAGAATTCCATTCTAGTGTCCCTGATTGAACGCGTCGGCCGCGATGTGAAATTGGAAGTGAGCGGTCAAGGAAAACTAGAGTTCAATCAAAATATACAAAACTTTTCAACGCCGCGATATGAAGGTGAGCTTGGTTAATTCGTTCCTTGTTCGCACTGTTGTTTATATGAGTGTTGTAATCAAATATATGCTATCCAGGAATATGTCCAGCAACGAATTGTATCATTGCAGTTCAGTGTTGTTATGACTTGAGTCATGACTCGACTCGAGTCCGACTCGAGTCACGACTTTCTGATGAGCCGACTTGACTCGACTCGAGTCATTTTCTCAAAACATGGGAATGACTCGACTCGACTCGAGTCAATCTGTCTATTGACTCGACTTGGACGCGAGTCATTGCGCATGACTCGAACCAAGTCATGTGAATCGAGACTCAGACGGCCAATTCCGAGATTTCATTGTAATTTCGAAGACTAGTAGAGTAACCACACTATTGGGATTTCATGTATTGGTACTGGTACTTGAAAATGCGACCAAAGCTGCAGAACGAAGTATATTATAAATGTTAACACATCGATATCACCAAAGAGAGTTCCAAAAGGTGGATTTACATGACGTTAACTGGAAACTGAGTAGTCAACACAATGACTTATACTCGGACTCGAGTCATGATTCCATGACTCGGATTCGACCCTCTACTCGCTGACTTGAACTCGGACTTGACTCGGTGGTGAATTGAAAATTATGCGCCAACATCGAATCAGCTGAGTCATCCAGTAGTGTATAGAGTCGCGTGATGGTGTTGCCCACGTTTAGCAAGATCTAATTCACACATTCACGTCTCGCGAATATGGTACTGTAGTCTAGCGACTGCCATCCGTACGTATGCTCTGTACTTCAGTAAATGTTGTAGACGATTCATTACGAGTGGTCCAATATAGTCCTACCATCCAGCGTGCTATATAGATTTTCACGCTATTGATGCACCATTCAGATAGAAAGCAGAAGGCAGATTTGGGATATACTTGCAACACTTTCATAAGTGCAATTGTCAGCAGGACCGAAGCAACACTTCGTTTGACCCTCCTAAAACGTTGGTCTTGCCCCCTCATACGGTGATAGCCCAACTTCCCTTTTCGACCAAGGTTTACTCGCTGCCGATCGTTCTGGCACACTTCTCGGAGTCACGTGTTGCATGACCTAAAGCTTGTCTCGGTGGGTCGAGATGGTAATGGCTGACGCCAAAATGCCCACTTCTATGAATCTTGCGTATTGTTCCTAGGGGGAGGTTATCCCCAATAAATCAATATATTAGGTTGCATATATTATATTATGTTAGTATGTGAACGCGGCTATTGTTGGTATTGGAATCGCCGTCTACGCCGGCTCTGTGACAAACTAATTACCAAAACATTACCATGCGACTGATTCCTAGATTTAGCAAACTATTTCACACCCTCTTTGCTGAAAGTACGACATGTCAACGCAATGTATACCTGAAAGTACGAATCATCGCCGCATCCATAAGAATAGCGATTATCGAAGTCGCGCTCGCCGTAAACGTTGGGATTAACTCGAATCGGTCACATATAATAATTTGGAATATACACATTATGTAAGGATCAATCACGTGACTATTTACCATAACTCATACATATTCAACACCGTGCGAGAGATGCCTATACCTGAAAGTACGACACACCAACGCAGCCCATACCTGAAAATACGACTCACCGACACGAGTTTTCAATACGAGTCACCGCCGCAGCCTATACCTGAAAGTACGACTCACCACCACGAGTTTTCAATACGAGTCACCACCGCAGCCTATACCCGAAAGTACGAATCACGACCGCGTCCATAAGAGCCCATTACGAATCACGGCCGAGAGGGGGGTCTGAAAGTACGAGTCACCACCCCGGGTTTTCAAACGAGTCACCATGGTGCACCCCGCCCATAAGAGCCCCTGCCACCGGTTGAGCGATCATAATAACTACTCACGCCCCTATGTGAGACGGGAAAGCATCTCATAGGGGTGCCAAGTAGGGTTAGTTCGGATATCAATAATTTTCACTATCCGGATAACGGATATATCCGTATATTTGGAATTTATCTAACCGGTTAACCGGATAATAACTGCTAAGTGAGTCAATCAATTTCACGATGTTTGCATGAAAAATGGATCGTAAAATCATTACACAGTGTTATAGTAGATCTACGTACACGCGTAGTACGAGCGAATACGAGAAAAATCACGCAAATTAAATGTTCAAAACTTCTTCAACGTCCTCCTTATAATGTGAGTAAATCCCTGCCACATTGTTAGTTGAAATCGTAGTCCCACAAAGCAATAAAACAAAACTCAATAAAATTACATTTCCCGTACTTCCAATCGCAAAGCATAATTCGGGGTGTGCATATCGATCTCGAACCCAATGCTATGAGTCCGTAGGCCTTACCCGTTAGTTGTTATAATAACCTGCATGTGATCCCGAAAATAGCACATACAATTATACCGTTAATAAGTCGAATGGTGTAATAGTGAAGTCCCAACCTGAAACTGGACTTCGAAAAAACTTACCATTGTTTTACTGCAGTCTTCAAAATAGGCGGGCGCCTGACTAAGGCAATTTTTGAAAGGGGCGCTGGAGAAAAAAAGGTTAAAGATCACTGCTCTAAAGCTATTCCTTGATCCTGTACCATATAAGGCTAAGCCGATACAGCATAAGTTACGACCACCTCAATTCACGACAAAACCTCAACAGAGCAACGACACACGAAATACTAACGAAGGTAGGAACACAGGAAAACAATCAACGAGCACGAGTCATCATTGGCAAACGCTAACACATTCATTTTGAATGGGGCGCGAAATTAGACAGCGTGATTCCACTGTCCAGCCATCACCTACTCGGAACTTTTCCATACCATGTTGTTTAAGCAGCATGTCGGACACTTCACACAAGTGCTTATAGTATGATTTACATGATCGAAAACTTTTCAAGCCTCTCGATAACTAAATAGCCCCTGTGTGGCGGGATAGAGTTGTGGTGCAATTCACAGTTTCCATGCCAATGGGTTGCGGGTTCGAGTACGACCAAGGTCAACTCCAGAATTCCTGCCTATGAATGTTGGGTATTTATCTAGGCTACTCCTCTGCATTTCGTCCGCTTATGCGGTGTTTTAGAAAGTATGGAAGTGATGTCCTACAAGTCGGCAGAAGCTATACGAATTCAAAATGAAGAAAATCGGCCTGGTGTAAATGACCATTGTAGTTGACGAACACCCTGAATACCACAAGTTTGTTAAGCACATTAGTCATCTGACGGTCTTCCAATATCACATCAAACCTCTCCCTAGGGTAGGGGTGGGCAAATTACGACCCACGGGCCACATGCGACCCGCAACACCGTTCTGCGCGGCCCGCGAGAGTCATTGGTTCTCAAACTGGGAGCGTGAAAGCAGCTGAAGGGGGCGAGAAGCTGCGGTCAGCTCCAAAAATTTAGCACCAGGCGCCATTTGTCTCCAATTAATACTTATTGCTCTGTGTAAAGTCCGCATTCCACTTAAACGTTTTCTTAGTAGCCTATATTTCACCATGATAATTCAAAGACAGTGGTTCTGGGGGCGCCCCCCAGCCCTGAGTGCGTAAATGCCACTCCTCCCATCAAATGTCATAGATTGAGCACTACCTAGTGGCCCGTAGTTAAGTCCATTTTTACCTCTGAGAAAAGGCGATTTGTACTAACGATGAAGTGAATCGGATACTTTACTAACGCATTGCACGATTGTTATACCGTACCCAAAATAAGATAATTCATAAAAATTTTATCTATATTCTATTTTACTTATGGAAAATGCAATGAAATACTGCACTTAGTTTTGAACTTCAGACAGCATGCGCTCCGGACAAAAGAACTCAGCTAACTAGGATTAACTCAAAGTTTTGATATTCTCTATAAAAAGATATGGATCCTAAAATTTAAAATTATCAATATCTTATTTTTCAGAGATCAGTACCGAAAAGATCATACAAAAATGCAACGACCATACAAGGGGAGTGATGAAAATTGACATCCTCGATGACTTTCGACAAGAAGATCTTCAGAAACCTGACTTTGAAGTTTACCCACAGATGCGACAAGTTGACGTGCGCGATTATTACAAAGGTCGATATGGCCATAATCAGCTGACACAGGAAGTTGGATTTCTGACGCAGGAAAGAATTGAAGCGAAAGATATCGAGATCGGTGACTTAGTCGCATCCATGAGGCAGAGAGAAACGACGAGTTCGTCAAGAACTGTTGGTGTAACCGCTATTGTCGCATCTGCTGGATCGGGAAAATCAACCCTCACACGCAGAATAGCTAGACACGCTCTCGATGTATTTGCAACAGATAAAGCAGAAGATCCGCCTACTTACGACAAAAAGATGGTGCATTATATTGAATTGAAGGATAATCCAGAAATGAGCGACATCGAACCATCAAAATTTTTATTTGGAGGGCTGTACCGAAGCAAAGAAGAAGAAGATATGGCTTACGAATGGCTGTATGAACACCAATCGGAGGCCATATTGATATTTGACGGGCTTGATCAAGCAACGTGGAACGTTGATGAGCAAAATCCCCGCAAAATAAGTAATTATGACAAAGCCAGCTCATGGACAGTCATGTATAACATTCTATCCCGTAACATCCTTCCTCAAGTTAAGATCTACTTAGCTTCACGTGAGTTTAAGGTTTCAGAGTTACCAGCACTGGCTCGACCCGAAACCATCGTTACGCTGAATGGTCTAACTTTGAAAGACGCACATACGCTGTTCGCCTTTTTACTCGAAGAGGAAGGAGAGGATCTGTGGCAGAAAATAGAAACTGTGTCACCAAGATTGCTCAATTTAGTGTCGGTTCCCGTTTTTCTGATTTTAACGGCAGTTGTGATGGGGAGTGATCCAAGTAAACCTGTCCCAGCAACGGTAACGGAACTTTACAAAGAAATCATATCAGCTCTACAAGGCATCGAAAACATTCAAAACCGGAAACAAATTTTATCGATCGTCAACAAACTGAAAGCATTGGCATTTCAAGGCATGAAAGAAGGAAGGGTCGTGTTCAAAGAGACGGATCTGCAAAAATTTGGAGTTTCCGTGAAGGAAGTGCAAGATTTAATGACGAAAGTTCCTGAGAAGAAACGACTGAGTCGGTGTTTGATGGAAGGAGATTTCGCATTCTTCTTTTCAACAGGGGTTAAACCCGCTCAGAGGCCAAACGCCAGACGCCAAACGCCGCGCGGCCGCCGAATGTCTATACGGCGTTTGGCGTCTGGTTTTCTGAGACGCCGAGTAGCTATACGGCGTTTGGCGTCTGTTATGTTCAGACGCCGAGTAGATACGGCGTTTGGTGTCTGTTCAGGCGCCGAGTAGCTATACGGCGTTCGGCATCTGGTATGTTGAGAATAGGGTTTGATTTGAAGGTTGAGGCTTGAACAGGAGTTTTCTGCAGCTAAATCTAAGCAAAGCATGTCATATCATTGGCCAGTGGGCACGTGATTTAATGGTTGTTTCGTGTGTACCTGTACACTGACTGTACCGTACACGCTGTGACGACATCGCGTGTGCTTCGGTGCCGGGTCGACACTGAAGATCTGGTTGCTTGAGAACATATACACGTTTCGTATTAGACAGATCGTCAGTCACGTTACTACAGATACCGTACTGCATGATTTGTTGCTGGGAAATTAACATCCGCAAGAAGATTACAGTATGTGACGTGTAGTAACAAGATATTTTATTGTTTTCTAGTAGGCCTATAGTTAGTTAGTGATAGATTCTAGACTAGACTGAAACAGCTGCAAAATCCTTTGTATCTCCACTTCACGTATGCTGTGGTAAATCAACAGTTCGCTTCACTGACATCGTATTCAAGACACACCTAAAATTTCGTTTCCATATTACTCTGCAAAATTCTACACAACACAAGTATACTCCAAATGATCTTCGGTTGTGAGAAGTTCAAGGTTAAAGACCAGGATTGATGTTCAAAAAGATGGATGAAATTGTGGAGTACTTGCTTTGAAGGTTTGCGATGCGTTCAAGTATTGAGATTTGAGAAAATTGATTTGCAATCTACTTTCACATAATAGGCCGCCGAACTCTACCCGATGCAAACCTGGATTTTGATCATTCTCGACGAGCTTGCGAAAGCTACCGCCAGCAGTTCGGTCAAATCTTGCTTGATGCGACGGGTCTGTTAGTCAATGTTGGATTAAAACCATTTAAATAGTAGTATGTTTTGCATGCAGATGAATAAGAATTGGGAGATTATTGCATTGAATGCAGTGGTCCAAACCCAATAAAAAAACATGAAATGGGTAGGGGAGATGTGGTACCGATGAGACAGTGGGACCGAAAATACTTGAAAAATTATCTGAGATAATCCTATGATTACAGTACGCGAATTTGTCTACAAATGCATGCTGACAGATTCTTTCACACTAACAAACCAGCCATTATTTTTAATGTGAAATGTAGGGCTTGTATCAGGGTATAAAATGCCACATCTTTTTTAATTCAATACCATCCTCGAGTTGACTATTTTCAATTCAATTACAATATTTATAGGGTGGGGGGCCTATGGTACCATACCCAAATCAAGCAAAATGTTTGAATCAACTAATCACTTAGCAACAGAAGCACGCCTACACATGTAGAGGCTGCAAATCATAGTTTGCTGTGGTGCTTTATCGCTGTAACGAGGTAATTGAAAGTCAAAATGTCGATTTACGGGTAATATGTATGTGCCAATAATTTTGTTGTTTTGGGCGTAAATCGAAACGTGATTTTACTCCCAACATTTGAGTTGATATAATCAAATAATCTATTTTATTCTTGAAGGTGGTCCCAGGTCCCACAGGTTGTGTCACTCGTGTGCCTTTGGACCTATCGAGTGGGGACCAATGATGCGTTCGAGCAACAAATTTTGAACGTTCATGAATATTTTTTGAAAATGCGGATATTCATGTAAATGTCCAAGATACGTAGAGCCTGGATCAAAGTGTTGAGCCAGCAAAAGATATATTATCGGCTGAAGATTTGAGGGCCAGAGATCATTTTGCAATTTTTGATCCATCGCAGGGTTGTAACCAAGTCACAAGGCTACGAATCACAAGTCAATCTCACTTTTATAGTTTTGACTCGAGTCAAGTCGAGTCATTTTCAATTTACCACCGAGTCAAGTCCGAGTCCAAGTCATCGAGCAGAGGTTCGAGTCCGAGTCATGGTGTTAGGACTCGAGTCCGAGTCCAAGTCATTGTGTTGACTGTATACTAATTTTCCTCACATTTAGCCGTTTCTGGTCGCATTTTCAAATAGACAAAATCCCAATAAGGTGGTTACTTTACTATTCATCGAAATTACAATGAAATGTCGGTCTTTGCCGTCTGAGTCTCGAGTCGTGTGACTTGGTTCAAGTCATGAGCAATGACTCGAGTCCAAGTCGAGTCAATACACAGATTGACTCGAGTCGAGTCATTTCCGTATTTTGAGAAAATGACTTGAGTCAAGTCGAGTCATCAAAAAATCGTGACTCGAGTCGAGTCATGACTCGAGTCATTACAACCCTGATCCATCGGTACCACGTCTTTCCTATGCAATTACGAGATTACGTTTGTCAGGTATATTGATTCTAACTTGTTTCCAGGATGCGTGTGACGGCTGTGTTCGATGGACGCACGAGCACTGTTGCGCGGGACAGCAGATACCTGATCCTGATTGTTATTGCGTGCTATGTACCCAGATGTAAATTCTGATGTTTATATATTTATTGGGGACATTTTACTGTGGTTTCGTTGCGTATTTACTAATGACTTTTACTGTGGTTTCGTTGCTTGTTTCATAATGATTTTTACTGTCGTTTCATTGCTTATATCTCGGTCACTTTTACTGTGGTTCCACTGCTGATTTCTCGGTGACGTTTGCTGTGGTTCCATTGCTTATTTTTCTGTGACTTCTACTATGGTTCCGCTACTTATTTCTTTGTGACTTTTTTGTGGTTTTGTTGCTTGCTTCTTGATAATTTTTACTGTGGTATTCGTTGCATATTTCTTATTGTGGTTTCATTACATACTGTATCTACAGACTTGGGTCTGAAATTCATTGCGAGTGTACAAATAAAGGGTTGGGTTCAAGTCACTACCTTCGGGTCACGTGTCGTTGCACATTTTGACTCACTCGAGTCAAGTCAAGTCATTTTAGCAAAGTGACTTGAGTCGAGTCAAGTCATACGAAAAAGGTGACTTGAGTCAAGTCATGACTCGTCGAGTCATCCCAACACTGATATGGGGTGGTGACAGGGCTGTAACCAAGTCAATTTGACTTGAGTCATTTTCAATTCACCACCGAGTCAATCCCGAGAGCACTGGGTTGAGTCCAAGTCATGGTGTTTAATGTTCTACTATCCAGTTCAGCTTTAGGTCACTTCTGTAGAACTCTCGGGGGTCATATCGAAGGCCTCGGTTAATTCATAAGTTCATTTTTTCCCACTCTGAACATGTTTATTGTAACAGATAGAAGGCAGGTTTAGGGCCTATTTTTCATTTATCAGTCCTGGTACTATTTTTGAATAGGCCATAGAATGAGTAAATCCGATTTTAAGAAAATAACTCAGGTCAGCAAAAAAATTGTGAGTCGAGTTAGTAGTATAACGACAGGAGGTGATCAAGTAGGTCTTTTTTTGAATCTGAGCATAAAATCATTTGGGTTTCTGCCAACACTTATTATGAAAAAAATGTAACAATATGCAATCTTCGGTATCATATAGTTGCGAGAACTCAATAGTCGCGCCATGAAAGGATTTAGCCTCTGCTCAGTTTATCGAGACACCAGACGCCAAACGCGGTATAGCTACTCGGCGTGTCAACATACCAGACGCCGAACGCCGTATAGCTACTCGGCGTCTGAACATAGCAGACGCCAAACGCCGTATAGCTACTCGGCGTCTCAACATAACAGACGCCAAACGCCGTATAGATACTCGGCGTCTCACCGTATCAGACGCCAAACGCCGTATAGCTACTTGGCGTCTCGGAAGACCAGACGCCAAACGCCGTATAGACATTCGGCCGCCGCTCGGCGTTTGGTCTGAGCGGGTTTAACCCCTACTCCTAACTTGGGTATAGTCGAAACTAAAATCGTAAGATATGTGGCTTCAACTTATGGTCTATTTTCGGCGTAAATTTCAACTGCTACTGCAGAGATACATCATCCACGAGCCAGAGCACCGAATATACAAAGTCGGCAACTTTTCACCCCGATTTACTTCCTCAAACTATACTAACGGTGCAATTTCAAGGACTTATGTTAATACTTCAAGTAGTTTTAGCAACTATTGAAAATTTCGACTTCTATTAATGCCGCATTAACTTCTATTGGTAATTTCGTATCATCACTGAGCAATAACGAAGTACGGTACTTATACTTATATATATAGTCTCTGGGAAATAAAAAAAACTTCAGTATACAATTGAATAATATGTTGATATTGAAATGGACCCGAATATTTTCAACTGACACTCCTCAGGGGTAGCTGTCAGCAATACCCCGCAAGTAGGATTCATATAATTCACAACTTGGTCACGCTTTTACACTTCCACGGATTTTTAAGTCATGAACCAACATGAAAATTGCTAGTTCCGCTTGTAATCGATTAGGAATTTATAACATCACTTCTATTTGTAATTTAGTATAACCAATGACCGCCTCCGTCAAAAAGTCGATCAGATAAATAGCACCAGGGTTGTAATGACTCGAATCGAATCACGATGTTTTGATGACTCGATCGACTTGACTAGAGTCATTTTCTCAAAATAAGGAAATGACTTGACTCGAGTCAATTTGTGTATTGACTCGACTTGGACTAGAGTCATTGCGCATGACTCAAATCAAGTCATATGACTCGAGACTCAGGCGGCCCAGACTGACATTCCATTGTAATTTCGAAGAATAGTAAAGTAGCCACACGTTTGGGATTTCGTCTGTTGGTATTGGTACTTGAAAATGCGACCACAAACTGTTAAAAGTGAGGAAAATAATTATATTATAAATGCGAGCCGTTCGATATCGCCAAAAAAGTGGATATAATAATACTTTAACTGGAAACTGAGCAGTCAACACAATGACTTGGACTCGAATCATAATACCATGTCTCGGACTCGACCATCTGCTCGCTGACTTGGACTTGACTCGGTGGTGAATTGAAAATGACTCGACTTGATTGACTCAAGTCAAAACTATTAAAGTGAGATTGACCTGTGACTCGGAGCCTTGTGACCAGAGGTGGTCAAAGTAGTCAAGAAAGCTACTCAAGTAGGAGTAGAAGTAGTGACGAAAAAATCTACTCAAGTAAGAGTAGAAGTACTTCTTCCATAAGCAACCTAAAACTACTTGAAGTAGAAGTAAAATTGTCTGACTTTAAATCTACTCAAGTAAGTAAGGAGTTGTGAAAACGATCGTACTTCGTTCGCATGGATTGTCAAAAGGTGCAAATTGAGCTATGCGAAAGGTGCCGAGCTTGATTCAAATTGATATACGTACCAGGAGGTATTCAATTTTCGACAGCATAAGCATTCTTCAGCTTCATGGGATGAAAATGCTAGTATTGATATGGAAATGCGATACTAATCCTCTGTTTAATTGAACAAAACGTTTTAGAAAATATCATGGTATCGCGCACTCCCCCATAATATAAGGCCCCTAGTTTAGTCGAAGAGAAATACGGCGAAGTTGTATCGGATACGGTGTATAAACACTTTGCGCGATTAGTAAAAGATATGGTGGATCGTAAAAATTCCATATTGTGTAGCTTTTTTTCCAGAAATTAAAGGCATTACTACACTTGCTTTTATACTTCAACATGTATGTTACCAGACAAAAGAACTGATATTCATTAGAGCTCAAAGTATGTGATACTGGGAATTGAAAGTGAAATATAAATACTACTTCTAAAAGCGGAAAATGTATTTCATGTCTTTAGTGCAGAAGGTTTCAAAGGTGGTATGCTGAAACAGCTATAAAACTAAAAAAAAGTCCGAGTCCACTTTTCCAGATTAAGGACACGCCATGGACTGCTAGATTACGATTTGATAACTGAATGCTAGATTGCGAAACATCAGTTTCAAACGTTATGATGAGCCATATATACTGCGATGAAATATTTAATATGGGCGAAGGGCGACAATGCAGTGTGAACGGAACCACGCCAACCCGCCACCTAAATCATATTCAACGATACTTTCGGGAAATCATACTGGTGACTCCGCATCCACTGAGCGCGAAGCGCGACGAAAATTCTGGGCTTTACTCAACTTTTATGAAAATTAAATGTTGGTACTCCGTGAAAACAGCCCCGAAACTCCTTAGGCTATCTTCCTGATTGGAGGGGTAATCTACTTCTACTTGACAAACTGAAAATAGCGAAAAGTAAGTTAAGTAGATTCCAAAATATTACTAAGTAGAAGTAGCGAAAATCAGATCTACTTGAGTAAGTACCAGAAGTAGAGGAAACTACTTGAGTACTTCGAAAAAGTAGAAGTACTTCGTTACTGACCAACTCTGCTTGTGACTTGGTTACAACAGTGAATAGCGCCTCATAAATAGCCCACAACTATCCTGCTTAAGTACATGTACCACAGCATCTCCCAAGAAGCAAACTTACGCCACGTATGCATAGGCGCAGCATATATGAAAATATTCACAATGCCCAAGTCGAATATCTGGAGAGGGAACAGACACCTTTTGCAGTCTGGCTACACAGCTGCACAAGTGCACATACATGTTGACAGCTAGTCTCGAGACTCAGTCCAAAGTATACATCGCACTTGCAATCAAAAGGAATATAATTGTATTGAAAATTGCAGTAAATTAACATCGCTCAAAGACTTTATAGAGATCTGGCAAGCTAGCCAATTGCAGGAATGTTCCATCGCTCAACATAGATTTTCCAGGCAGCAAAATCCTCTGCAGTGCTCTATACACCAAATGCTCGACAACCCACTTCCAAGACTTGGAATCAGAGTTTTGACTGTTGAAACAAGAACCTTCGCAATCAACGGAAGAATCTGCAATGACGCTGTCGTCAGGAGCCGTGTCCATTTGAGTGTTTTTCAGCAGATTGGGCATGTTGATATATCCTTTTCGTACTGAATAAAATCTCGCACACTCCCTACAAAAAGTTCGAAAACACTCGATTTCAGATTCCCAATTAACTTCCGTTGTGATTCGTAGTAAGAACATCGGCAATCCCTCCATCGAAGGCTCGTAATCTGGCAAGAGCATCGGTAATCCGACGATATTACCCTCCTCGTTCACTTCGAGCGAAAAGTAATCAGCCAACATTTCACGTTTTGTTTTGAGAAACTCAACAACGTTTTTTGCCAGCTCAATTTTGTTGCCATCAGCCGGCTGCCATCCACACTCAGTGCTATTCAACGCAAGCATGACCATATCGAAAACTGGTACTGGCTCGGAAAGTCGGTATATGCCAAAGTTTCCGAAATCAAACACCATAATCTGATAGAAGAGCTCTTCAGACAGCCTAGATGTGTTGGTCATAAATAGCTTGGTTTCAAACTGGATTAATGCCAATTCCGGATCAATGCATCCAACCCAGACATGATTCCCAATGACTTTTACGAGGTCGTCATGCGCGTTCTCTTTTATTTCTTGCTGCAATTTCAACACACTTGTCAGTCTTATATGCTTTCGTTTCGGAAAAGATGACGTAGTTGTATCGCTCTTCTGTTTTTCATTGTTGGCTTTGGAAATTTGAACATCATTTTTTGCCAGCGGTAAACTTTCAACACACAGTTTCTTAGATGGGGGTTCAATCGAATCTATTTCCATGGCGACAGAACCAGAAAGGTTTTGGACAGGTAATTTGGAAATTGTTCTATCTGCTGTAGATCTTGCAATGTTATCTACTGGCTCTGTAAGTTTGGTTATGATATCTTGTTGACAATCGTTACTAGTACTCATGGAGCTGTTTGCGGATCGCGGTTTCAGGAATGCGTCAAGCTTTTGTAATTTACCATCAGTTCTGATTGTTTCGTGAGCATAAGTTTTAATTTCACTGCTATTGCTTTTTTTCGTCATTACTTCTGATAAATTGATAGACACATTTGGAAGAAGCGTTTGGGTATAAAATGTACGGGAAGTGTCGCAACTCCGTAGCTTGACTTCGACCGCTCTCTGGATCGACTCTATGATTTCTGCTTCATGCAAAAAATGAACTTCATGCTTCGTCGGGTGTACGTTGACATCAATGTTTGCAGGCGCGATTTTAAGACTCATATAAACAAACGGGTGTGTGCCTTTAGGGAGAAACGTTTGATACACATTTGCCAAGCTTCGTTTCAACGGAGAGCAATCCACAAGACGATTGTTGATGAATAGAAGAAGTATGAACTTTTTCATGGAGCAGTTAGCATTACTAACGTAGCCATGCATTTCAAATTTCAGGGAGGTATTTTGTTGCTCGATGCTTATCAAATCTTTCGAAATCTTAGTCCCATATATGACACCGATGTTATCCAGAATCGAAGAACCTTGTTGGGTTCTAACTGATATTCCACCGGAAGGTCCACCTTCGCCAGCTTTGCGCAATGTAAATGACACCCCGGCATTATGTATTGAGTATTTACTGATTACATCAGCGATTCTTTGGTGTTCATCGGCTGGATTGTTAAGTGCTTTTCTTCTAGTGGGTACATTGTAAAACAGGTCCTCTACTGTTATCTGCGTACCAATACTTCCTGCTGTTGGCCTAGGAGAGTCTTTTATACGTCCATCAGCATATGTAGCTTTGTATGCACATTGACTATCTTTCGTGCGGGTGCATATTGCCAAATGCGATACATGACTGATGCTGGCAAGAGCCTCTCCGCGAAATCCAAATGTGGTCATGCTACTGAGGTCACTAAACTCGCGAAGTTTGCTGGTAGTGAAACGCTCGCAGACAATTTTCATATCCTCTTTACGGATTCCGTGACCATCATCCAAAATCTGTAGCATTTTGAGTCCTCCGCCCTTGAGCGAGACTGTAATATTTTTCGAACCGGCGTCCAGGCTGTTTTCTAGCATCTCCTTAATGGCGTTCGAGGGTCTCTGGATAACTTCACCAGCAGCAATGCGATTGACTACATCTTCCTGGAGTCTTTTAATCACGGGTATATCGGCGATCTCCATCGTAGATAGTACCAAAAGAAGGTGTATATGTCCAACTTTCAAAGAGATTTCCACTTTACCTAATATTATAGCTCTTCTGATTCTAGGAATGAGGAAAGTCAGGAGCAATGAACGTACATTCTTTGGTCAAGAGATGCTATAGTATTATCCAATACGCCAAAGTGGGGTTTCCCCACCCTTTCCCGCCGATCAAATACTTCGTTTCCATGCTCGGCCGACGGTCGGCCGAAAGGCCATGACGCATGCGTTGTACATGTCGGCCGTGTTTCCATGACAAGGCGTAAGTCAACCGTGACTTGGCCGAACAAGGCGCGTGATTGGCGTGAAGCTTTCATGAATCTTGCTTGTTATATGTACGCCTACCTATACTGCGCTACCATGATTCAAAGAGGGATGTTATTTCGTCTCTTGTTGTTGTTACAAATATTTACCAAATTTATGTCACTTTGCCATGTCTATCTGTTGTTGCTGCGGCGTATCGGAAACCTGAGAAAGAGTTCCTCCGTTCTGGCCTGTAGGCCAAACCGTAGTTTGAACCGCAGCGGCAGAAATGCGCGAATTATGGCAGCAGCTTACGCGATCAGGCCTCGATTGAGATCACAGAGAAGATTTTGGATGCTTAGGCGGTAATTAGCTCTGTCACTACTGGACCAGGGCCGATACTCCATCATTCATTGTGGTATTCAGGTCCAGCGATTGGTGGAACAACATAGTACCATACTTCGATCAGCGCAGTTGGATGGAGCATTTCAGAATGCCAAGGGCAACATTTTATCAATTAGTGACTCTACTACGCGAAGAAATGAAACCAGGTTTCCGCGTGATAACGGCAAATCTTGATAGCTAAATCTAATTCTTCTCTAAACCTTAATATTCAGATGACGGGTATGTAAGATCACCGATACCAGTCGACAAGCGAATAGCAATTGCATTATTCAAATTAACGTCTGCATGCGAATTTAGGGTGGTTGGAAGCCTTTTCGGAGTTCACAAGACGTCCGTCTCAAGATACTTGCGCGTGTAAGTAACATATTCGGCTCGTCCCAGATTAAGTTGTTTGTATTTATATCAAGAGTGATGTCACAAAATGTATTGTTACAGATTTTGTCATGCGTTATGCAAGAAAATGGGTCAATTTATATATATTCCATCATATGACGAAGCTCAGTCTATCGCATACGAAGTTCACAACAAGACCGGATTTCCACAAGTTTATGGGGCTATTGATGGCTGCCATATTCATGTTATGCCAGCCAGAGACGGAGTTCGAGACTATATCAATAGGAAGATGTTTCCGTCATTAGTCTTGCAAGCGGTAGTTGATAATAAGTATTGGTAAATATTAATGCCATACACAAAATGTGTGTCTGTACTCTGTACCAAAGTATATTTTTCCAGGTTCAGAGATATCTCTATCAAAATGCCCGGCAGCGTGCATGATGCGTCTGTATTGCGAGCGTCCGACTTATACAGGCATCCAGAAAGACTACCAAAGGTACTGTTTTATATCTCCGGGGCTTTGCAACTAAAACACGTTGTAAAATTACAGGGAACTATCAAAATTGGCGACGTCGACGTTCCTCTAATGTTGGTGGGTGATGCGGCGTATCCGATGCTTCCCTATCTTATGCGGCCGTACTGTGGATCCCGACTGACTCCGATTCAACAGTGTTTCAACTTCCATCACAGTAGCGCACGAATTGTCGTTGAAAACGTGTTTGGTCGACTGAAATCTAGATGGCGCATATTTAAACGACAGCTCGACGTCGATATTGCCCAGGCACCATACATAATTGGTGCCTGCTGCGTTCTACACAACTTCTGCGAGGCAAATTTGGTACCCGTACCAACGGATAGGTCGGATGAGCCCAGCCTGGATGTCGGTAGTGAGGTGCTTCAGGACGGCTGTGCTGATAGCAATGTACGAAGAGGCATTGCGGAATATTTGTTCCGAAACCACCACCAATTTGGAGAGCGTGGTTGACAATTAGCAAGCCGGAATCTTCTAG
>ATSW01004195.1:0-17874 GCA_000444245.1 Botryllus schlosseri
GGTATATGACTACAACCGAACTTGCTTAAATTGTAGCGATTGTATGTACTCGCATAATCTTGTCTTCTTTCTGTACGGGTACTGTATAGTTGGTTGGCCGAGTTACAAACGGATTTACTTGACAAGGTTTACGGATTTACTTGACAAGGTTTTCATGATTGACTCTTTTGAGTATGGTAAGATGTTAAAATTTCGAGGTGTAATACTATTTCCATTAACTCAATTGCGACAAAAAATACCCAGATAACTTGTTCAAGGTTTCTTTTGTTTCAAATCAACATGTGAATAATCAGTTATTGTGACAAGTTGAAATATCGTACCGAAGTTGCGAGTGGAAACAGTACGCGATTGTGTAAGTGTGAAGACAGCGAGATGGTGATCGTGTGAATAAATTAATCTGAAACGCATTGGAGTGAAAGTTTACCCAGTCTGTCTGGCGATCCTACTTCAAATCGCGATTTGACAAAGTAGGTTGAAATATTCCGATTCAACTCATCGCATTGCAACTCGATCGTGTTATGTGCAAGCGGTTGTCAAGTGTGAAATATTTACAACAGGTGCGATTTCATTGATTGACTTGATTGTGTGTAGTAACACATTAAAATATCGCGATAGCATAGTGAAATTATTTACTGAAACTCTATTTGACAAACGGAAAACTGTGAATAGAGTTGTGATGTTACATTACTTGTTTCAAATCAATGTGTGTATAATATCGAAACGGGACTGCGGGGGAAGTTGCTAGTCATGTTTGTCAATCCTATTTCAATTCACACTATGTCAAAGTCAAAATATTTCATTCTGGATTATCTGAATTTACCTTTAGTACATCCGCGAATGGATTCCGACACCGTACTATAACATTCTTAAAAATAAAGACTCGAGGATTTTCAATCAACAATACTGGAATTTTTTTGATAATGTTAGAGTTGACAAATGATTAGTCGCGTGTTTTTGTTAAGAGTTTGATTTCATGTTGATAAAGACAATAACTGTATAATGCGCATACTTGTGATTCTTGATTCTTGTAGACTTATAGTTGGTATTCATTCTATAGGTGTGAAAACAGCGGTGTGGAATGTGCGAATAATTCAATGTGGCTGAAAGTCGGCGTCAGTAATATTTAGGTTACAGTCGAATCAAAAGATCACGTTAAAAATATTTCTCGAAATAATTAGAATTGTACCGAATTAACACATTCAGATACGAATCAACTTGAGCTGTGTAGTAAGTTTCATTTCAAGTTGACAAATTGACACGTTACTTGTATTTTAGCATGATTCTTATCATACAACTAAAGTCAACCGCGTTCCGAAGTGTCAAACATATAGCGACCACCAGAAAGTGTCAAATTGTTGGTTTACGAATCACCGTCTGCGCCGGCTCTGTGACAAACTTATTGCGGAAATATTACCTTGTGAGCGATCGGCATGTCTGTAACACCAAGTCGCTAAAGATGGTTATGTTCGAGACATTATCTTGTCAGCAATCGCAGGGTTTTACAAATATTTCACACATTTTTGAAGTGTTGGTTTGTGAACGCGGTTATTGTCGGTATTCGAATCACCGGCTACGCCGGCTCTGTGGTAAACTAGTTACTAAATTAACACCATGCGACTGATTCCTAGATTTAGCAAACTATTTCGCACTGACTGGTCTAGCGTAATATTCGATAGTAGCACGCGGTTGGCCGTGAAACAATCCCACACGCAGATCATTCGAAATATAGGTCGCACTGCGTAAATCCTCTTACAAGCCACGTTTCCGTTTCTGCGGTTATTGTTGGTGACTATTCAACACCACGCGAGAGATGTCTGAAAGTACGAATCACGACCGCACCCATAAGAACACATGGCGAGTCACCAACACAGTCTATACGCGAAAGCACGACTTGCGAAAGTACGACGTGCGAGAGATGCCAATACCCGAAAGGGCGATGTGCCACCACGAGTTTTCCATGCGATGTGCGAGAGATGCCTATACCCGAAAGTGCGACATGCGAGCGCACCCATAAGAACCAATGGCGATGTGCGACCGAGAGGGGGGTCTAAAAGCGCGATATGCCACCCCGGGTTTCCAGGCGACATGCCACCCCGCCCATAAGAGCCCCATGCAAAAAAACGTTAGTTCGCGACCGATCTACTATACTACTTACGTTCACACGACAAAATATACGACTCACAAAGGTCTTATCAGGTCTCAGNTNAGGGAATTACGTAAGGTTTACCAACTCCNTATTAAATATTATTAAAATGGCGTTATNCCAATATATTTCGTTAAAAGTTCCCCCTTCCTACCAANAGAACTTGNTGTAAAAAAAAACGAATATATTNGTCAANATNTCATNCCTAGGGTCATACAACATATGGACTGGGGNTAATCATAGGGACTGAAGCTAATCCTANGGATTGGAGACAGGAAACGATTTTTANATGCAGGGGCAAAAGTAAACTAATGAAACGAAATACCATCCAAGCGTGGCATTCGGAAACCCTGTTTTACATTANCATCTCGGAACGACTCGCAATATCATCGTTNCGTCCTACTGGCAACTGAAACTNNGATCAACAATAGTTAGCGTTCACACAAAACAAAGAAATAAAATACATAATTTNACCNGCACAAAAGCGTTACAACAGCNANATTAAAGGTCACTTCGCNTGCAATAACATATATTATCCTCAACCACAAATGAAAACTATAGTATTAAACAGCCCAAAAGCGGTACAACCGTGATATTACAGATCACACGCATGCAATAACAACAAATTAATGAAAATGTATAATAAAGAGCAACAAAAACTAGAAAATGCAATGCAATACATAGACGAAACCAGTCTATATGCACTGACGAAAGTCATCAACGTGTATGCAATGCAAGGTCAACACCATAATTCATCCAGCAATCATGCTTCAAAACCCACGGAACATGCTATTCACTGTCATTCACTTACTTCTTCTACTTTATCATCCTTACTGTTAACCCGTCCAGCGGGACAGCAATCATTCCTACCAAATCCGTGTTGCTCGTACGTCTGCGTAACAACAGAGGGCTTATGACAATCCAACAACCATTCTACAGTGACCATGTCCGCACATAATACTACAACGCATACTTTAGCAACGAGCTTCGGTGACCCCACCTTACATTCTACGACGGGAGTCCCAACATGATGCAGCAATCCCGCATTTACATAACATATCACTGTACAAAGCGCAATTTAACAGCGCCTATCTTTACTTTACGCGATTCAACAATCGATGAAGCAGCAATCCTGCATTTAAGCAACTTAATAATGCACAAGGCACAATTTTCTTCACGTATATCTTTTTTCTACGCGATTTAATGCAACACATAGTCATTCAAATGTCTTGGTCTAACAATTCGTCTCCCTCTGGACGTATATTTAGGACTTGACTCGTTGAGAGTTCTGCCCTCATTACATGTTTGGGTCTTAGCTTTATCGTGCAAAATGGATTCATGCCCAGGATTATCGCGATCTACATCAACAGGTAAGCAATGAGATATACGCTCTCGAGACGCGTCACTAACACTACCCGGACAGTCGCTACCGCTGTCATCACAACTAGACAACACTACACACGTGTCCCCCGGAGTTACCGCGGAGTTTAGTACCACTCTGTCCGCATCAACGGGCGGAAACTGCCGAACAAAATCATCAAACATGTCGTTATCTACATCAAATGGAGGAAAGTAACACACTTTCAGCCTGTCAATCGACACAGCCATCTCCTTTCCCTTGATTAACAAGGTAAAGGCCTTGCCCGATTGCGATCTCTCGATCACCTTGTACGGACCCACATACCAGAAATCAAACGCGGTCTTTTTACCTCTCTCGTTTTTTACATATACATGTGAACAAGCCATAAGATCTGGCGGAACGTACGCATTTACATTCGTTATCGGATGTTGGACTTATTGAAATTCAAGTTCTCGAAAAATTCCCGTACATCACACAGTACCTCCGCTTGACTATTCTTGAATTTATTCGGGTCTTACTCAAAATAGGTTCCAGGCAACCGCACATTTTCCCCATATGTCATTTCCGCCGCGGAATAATCATATCCCTCGCGCACCAAGGCATACAATGACTAAATCACAAAAGGTAGTAACCGATCCCACGCCGCGGGATTATTAGCGCACCGCAAACCGCGTTTTATTCGTCGAATCCCCGTCTCGGAGATCGAATTCTGCTGTGGCGAAAGTGCCAACGAAAATGAATGTTTACATTCAAGGACCGACTTAAACTTTTCCCATTCATACGATGTGAACACTGAGCCACGGTCGGACCTTATAACCATGGGTGCTCCACGATCCTTTACAAAACCATCAATCAAAGAACGGATCACCGTGTCAGTATCTTGTCTTTTCATGGGGACTGCATTAGTGTAATTTGTGATACGATCAACGATGATAAGAAAATATCGATTATCATCTTCCTTTTCACGAAGCGGACCAGCGATGTCAATTGAAATGTCAGCATTGCGATCGCTACGTCGCGGCACATGCTTTAATGCGGAGCGTACATGACGAATAATTTTGCTTTTGTTACACATCGGACATGCCCTCACTGATTCTCGTAACCATCTGTCCATATTAGGGAAAACGTAATGCCGTTTGGCCAATGCCAACGTCGCGCGCATTCCGGGGTGCGAAAGAGAATGTACATGTTCAAACAATTCTCGACTCATATGACGTGGAACCCAAACTCGTGGCGTTACAGACAAATTCTGGGATTTATCGGTGGCATCAGGCACGTGACAAACAACGCCCGTCTCACACCCCAACAGTTTCAACTCTCTTAACTGCAAGCCAGTCTCAGCCAAATTCTTCTTTCGGAATTCTATTAATTCCTTATCTCGCAACTGTTCCGCTGCAATACGCTTGATAAAATCAGGCTTCAAACCCTCTGTTACGACAAATTCATTTATCTCAACACGGGACAAACAATCGGAAACGGAGTTGAAAATACCGCGGATACATGTAGTTTTGTTCACAAAGTAATTAATGTTCTCAAGATACCGAAACATAGCTGGGTCAGCACATTCCTTCGGATTGATAATCATCTTAGCCAACACCTGACTGTCCGTGACAAGGCTCACTGACCTGCCCATGCAAAAATCTCGAAAATGCTGCAGAGCCATGTATACAGCGTACGTCTCTCTCTTCACAGCTGACCATTTTCGCTGAGACTCAGTTAAACTCTTGCTGAAGAAAGCCAGAGGTATACATATCTCCCATTCTGGTACTCATTGATTACTGCGCCCAATGCAACTTGACTTGCATCTGTCACAAGCTGTATAGGTCCTTTGAATGTCGGAAAAGCCAATCTCGCTGCATCTATCAAAGCTGCTTTGATCTGCTCAAATGCATTCTGCGCCTCACTGGACCATTTGAGCTTACTCCGAGCATTTGTTCCTTTCAATAAATCATACAACGGCTGCATAATTGATGAGCAATTCTTGATGCTTCTCGAATAATAGTTGATCATGCCGATCATCCTTCTAACCTCACGAATAGTCTTTGGCACTGGAAATTTCACAATCGCCTCAACTCGTTTGGGATCTGGTCTGATGCCATCCTTGTCAATTAAAAACCCCAAAAATCGAACTGACTCTGCTCCGAACTTACACTTCTCAATGGACAACGAAAGGGACTCACTCTTCAATTTCTCAAAAATTACCCGCAACGTCTCCAAATGAGACTTCTCGTCAGGCGTCGCTACCACAATATCATCACAATACAGAAAAGTATTAGGAATGTCCCCAAGCAACTCGTAAGCCAGTTTACACCATTGATCCCCACTGGACCGAAAACCGAACGGACACACATTGTACTGAAATTTACCGATTTCCTTCGCATAAAACGCTGTCAAATGGCGGTCTGACTCCGCCACGTCAATGTTGTGGTACGCGCTTGCTATGTCAAGAGTGGAAAATACTTTGGCCCCTGCCATTTGTGTACGCATCGACGCAATATTCGGTAATGGATAACATTGAGGAGCCACATGCGAATTCAAGTAACGATAATCGATGCACAACCGCACACCGGGAGGTTTTCCCTCAACGTGACTCTGTTTTGGAACACACACGATCGGCGAGCAAAAATCCGAATCCGATTTTGAAATTACACCGCGCTCCAACATATCTTTAATTTGTCGCCGAACTTCTAACAAATACTGGGGCGGAATCGACCGTGGCTTCGGAGATTTTAGATAACCGAACGTTTTTATTCGCATGACATGTTTCATTTCGCGCCGTTTAACAGGTTGCCGGACCAAGATCTCCGGAAATTCTTTAAGTAAATCAGCGTATGGCGTGCGTTCACTCGCGTCGATATGCGCGACAAGAGACGAAAATTTATTTTGAGACAATTTTATCACAGTAGGCCTACTGCGGTCACGAGTCGCGAGTTCATCCAGTTCCGGGTCTAAAAGCAACTTATGCTTTTTCATGAAATTCCAACCCAATATTGGCTTCGACACTTCCGTTATTACAAAAGGACATTCAAGTGGTTCATTATTACCGAACTGCAACATCAAAGTCTTAGTGCCTTACGCAGCAATCACGGAACCATTTGCTCCCCGAAATTGCCATTTCGGCGTATAATGCCGAATCACATGCTCACTCGCTGGTAAATTAGAAATCATGGAACCACTGTCACTCAAGAAATTCAAACCATTTAATTTATCAAACGCATAAGCCAGACACTCAAAATCAAAAGAATTAATGCTTGGACCACTTGGATAGAAACCACTGCCATGTAGTCATGAACTACGATCAAAACATTTACGTTCACGATAGACTGAAAAGCTCCGATCATCATATCGATGATGATTCGGGCATACCCATTCGGTATTACTGCCACCTCTTGGACCAACGTTGCCGCCCCGATAATATCGCGTACCTCCGCGGTTTGACTCAGCCCTATTCTGCGTCATGGGAGAATGGTTCAAAGAGTTATTGCTATCATCACTTGGTTGCACTTTAACATCAGCCCATTTCAATTCCGCCATTTGCTTCTCCATCCCAGCAAGTTGCTTACTTATCGACTCGATAAACTGCGTATCTTCCTCAGCTCTAACCGCGCGCAAATATCCCTGTTTTTCCACACTGACCTCATTAGTTTGAATGGAGTTATTGACCGGATTCGACCCCCCATACAGCTCAACCGCGCGCTGACACATGGTATCAAAATCATCTCTATAATGTCCACGTAATGTGAAAGCGATATCGGGCCTGCAGTATTGCAAAAACATTTTGCGCTTGAACCCCGCCATAAACGGTGAATTATCGGCACCCGCACACTCATTAATCCGCGATCGCAAATCTCTGGGATCCATACCCGGAACTGCCTCGGCATAAAAGTTATTCAACTTCTGATTAATCGGAACATCAAAACGGTCTAACAGAACCTTTCTAACCAAGTCGTAGCAATTAGGATCATGTGGGGTATAGGAATACTCCCGTCAATAGCGGCTAAGTGTGCGTCATTCAAGTTCCTCAACAAGATTAGATATTTAGCTTTTTGCGACCGCACATTTTCGTCTTCAAGTTGACATTCTAACGTCATGAAATACCGTGCTGGAGCATTCTCGTTAAAAGGCCGATTGATAGTGATCTCGCGAGAGGCGAATCTGTCCAGAGGTTCGTTGTCACTACTTTCCACTTTCATTTATGACAGTGAATAGCACTTGCTCATGCGAGAATTGAAAATGATCACCTTTTCCGTTGCCCGTACTGCACACAGACCAATATTCCGGCAGAAACGCCAACTCAGACTTTATCACGAAATATGGCTATATCACTGAGAAAACAAAATTACAATAAGCAATATGGAATTCACACAAAATTACTAGAAATTTCTAATTATAATTAACCTGTTCAACGGACATGAAAACTTCCCAAACAACACAATTTTACCACATAGCTCGATACTCTGACATACTCAAAGAATTATTTCTGATATTTATGCAGTTCAATACACACTCCACCACCGTCTCTGAAACCGAAATAAAATGCAAATCCCTGTCCGGGAAAGCTACTTAACTTCAAAATATGTTACAATCCTTCGTCTCTTCTGAGTAGGCGCTTTCCGTTGTCGTTTCTTCTGATTAGGCGCTGTTCGTTGTCGTTTCTTCTGCGAGAATGTCGCGATGACTTTTCCTGCTCTTCGTGTCGACTCCCGAAAACGTCGCGAGAACTTCGTTTCCGTTGTTGCTGTATTGCTCTTTCTCGCCGTCGTGCAAGGCGAATCTTTATATTGATTGTCTTCGGTCGGCCGGTCGGTCTTGATTACTTGAACGTCGGAGGTCAACCATATAACGCAGAGCGAATGTTTGTAGTTGTATAATTGACTCCAGAAGGTTGCGTTTACAATTCGCTGCGTGTTTCTTCTTTTGACGGACCAGCGTAACCGCGCCGTACGGCCTTGTTGGCTGACGTACCACGACCTGTCTATTGCACACGTATTCGATGGATGACACTGACGAATATATATATTTTGTTTCTGTCTCCACGACTTGTAACTTTATTGAATCAATGTACGACGACGTAACAGTACTTCCGAATTTGTCAATCGAATCGAATAGAATGAATGAATATCTCTACGTGTATTACCTACGCATATCTCTCATAGCCACGAGAGAGAGTACATGCCCAAAACATCGTACGATTTCATATTTTGTTATCTACGTTCACACGACAAATATACGACTCACAAAGGTCTTATCAGGTCTCAGTTCAGGGAATTACGTAAGGTTTACCAACTCCTTATTAAATATTATTAAAATGGCGTTATACCAATATATTTCGTGAAAGGCCTCAATACAATCGTTGAGTTATATTTTTCATCTGAACAAGTCACACACAATGTACAATGCGATGTAATGAACAGATAGGAGGATGTCGAACAACATGCAGTTGCGATCATTTTAATCTAACATCCACCTCGGCCTAGAGTGCCCGATGTCACAGTTGTTTTAGATGTTGATCTTTTTGAAGACGCGACCCTTTCTACTAGTTCTTTCCATTCCTTGTGGGTGTTTTCTTTCGTCGGTCTTTTTCTGGGCTTTTTTGTCGCCGTGAGAACGGCGACGGTGGGGAAGAGGAGCCCAGATAAACCTCTGACGGGAATCAAACCAGAGCCAACAGATTGGTAGGCGCTAGTAGTAGTATAGATCGCTCGTGACCTGCAATGGGGTTCTTATGGGCGGGGTGGCGATTCGCCTGGAAACCCGGGGTGGCGATTCGCCTCTTATCTCTTATGGCGGGGTCGCGATTCGCCATGTGTTCTTATGGGTGCGGTCGTGATTCGCCTTTTCGGGTATAGGCCGCGGTCGTGATTCGCCGTGAAAACTCGTGGTCGTGACTCGCCTTTTTTGCTATAGGCGGTGGCGGCGATTCGCCTGTCGTGTATTCTTACGGGATCTGTGGTGACTCGCCATGTGTTCTTATGGGTGCGGTCGTGAATCGCCCTTTCAGGTATAGGCTGCGGTGATGATATACCTTGAAAACTCGTGTTGGTGACCCCACCCTTTCGGTATAGGCTGCGGCGATGACCTGCCATGGAATGTTTGGTAGTGAACTAACGTTGTGGGTATAGGCTGCGGCGATGACCTGCCATGGCTTGTTTGGTAGTGAACTAACGTTGTGGATATAGACCGCGGCGTCTTTTCGCACTGTGCCTATTGATTTCTACGTAACCTGAATAGTACTTTCAGATCGGATTATTCGCACCTTCCATACCGCTGTTTCGCACCTACAGAATAGTCTGCTGTTCACAGCCGTGACTTCACCGCGATAGCACAATTTTCACACCTCGATCAGTAAAACAACACCGCACTAACCCAGTTGTCGAATCACATAGGTCAAACATTTCTTGTGAATGGAAATATTGTATTACAGGGTACAAATACGCAAACTATTCTTTCAATTCAACAAGTCTAGTTAACTGATCGATTCTCAATCTGTCGACACAGTTTTTAACACGAGTGAGTTGATATTTCTTCCCGGATACGAGCGAGGCTTTGTTCCATTGATCCAAAACCACCTCGCCAGTATCATCCTTCAATGTAAAACTGTATAATTTCAACTCCTTTCCGGCGCCGGAATTGACCATCTTCTCCTCTCGAGA
Source organism: Botryllus schlosseri (assembly GCA_000444245.1). NCBI lineage: Eukaryota > Metazoa > Chordata > Ascidiacea > Stolidobranchia > Styelidae > Botryllus > Botryllus schlosseri. Next base: position 10,157 of record ATSW01004195.1, read on the forward strand.
AACACAAGTAGCAGCGATCGATACGTATTCGTCTTTATTCCCGTATACCGATTCGCAGGTCAGTAATGGATATTCTTCAGTCGTATGTCTCGATTTTCCATGCAGAGTTACTGACGAAGCCCGACCCAGTAATACAGCGGGTTTTCCAGTAAATTTATCAATTTGGACCCGACCGGATTTGACCATGAGTTTTTTTCGTCTCGAGAACGCTTTCTCAATGTTCCCGAACAATTCATGATTGAAACACGTGAAAGATATCTCTTCATTATTTCCGTTGATGAATATACCTTTGAGATATTGACTAACTCCACCTCTTTTGGGTGATGAAACGAATTTGACACCGACATGGAAATTTGAAGTTGCTCCAACTTGCATACTGGTGACGCTGTTCGATGTCATATCGTTCGGTAAAGTGAGAGTCAGCAACAAATCAATCGTCATTTATAGAATTAACCACGTGTTATAAAACAGGTTAACAGACTTTGCATAACGCTGATGATCCGTGCGAACAGACTTGGTTGGAAGTAGACTTTACAGGAATTCTGTAGGAAATTACACCATTCACAAGTGGTAAATAACACGAATGAATTTTCTTCTTACCCAGTCACTTATCAATGTACTGTAGTGAGTATTCAAGATGTCTGTTGTTAAATCTCTGTACAATGCAATCGAACGAATGTCGCTTTTCATCGCTGCAATGCTTACGACACTAAACACACCATTCCAGTCGATACCGTATGATCGAATCGAGTTAACCAACGCGGTAAAATCACACTTTCGAACACGGTTCACGTTTTCTCCATGTACATAGAAATCTAACACTCTGTGGATGAATTTTTCCGTTTCGCTCAAGGTGGGGGTTGTTAAGTTATGATAATACACAAGGTAATTCTCAATGATCACACTAGTTGCCATAACGAGTAACTATCAACTGAAAAAGTAAACCATGACACCGCGAGGTGTTAAAATGGTGAAATATACCGCTCGATCACCTAGAAAGAAGGGGTCTGTGTAAGCGTGTGAAAATTAAATCTATAAATAGACAACACCGCGACCCGGATGTTATATTTCACTATCGCAGACATAAACGTTGGAGCAGTTAGATTAATTATTATACAATGGCCGAGGCTCAGATAGATAATCTTGATAAATTTGGTTATGAACCAAACGCATTTGAATCGCAATTTGAAATGAATACGGATATATTTGACGCGATTAATCCTGGTGATCTGATGACACCTGATTTAAGGGTTGAAGCCACAGAACGCAACTCTACGACAACGATCGAAATGCGACCAAACCATGCAGATATAGCGCACCAGGCGTGGCTGAAGTCGGGTCAACTGGCTAGAGAAAGCGTGATTAATGATCTCACGAACTTGGTGACGACACCGTGTGTACCGATCGATGAGGCGGCCGTTAACCTCGAATTACTGAGTACCGAGAAGCCGTCGACTTCTGGGGTGACGCTACCACGCTCTGCTGAGTCGCTATCGGTGGTTGATACTCCTAAATCTGCATCAAACAGGAAGCTGGCTCGAAAAAGAACCATATCGACAACTGTGGGGGTAGGCATACCACCAGCTAAACAGCTTTGTAATGATAAATTGAAAAATTCGACTCGTACTGAACCCAGACAGAAGGCCGGCAAGAAACCGGCGAAGTCTAAAACCGTGAGTGACGACGATTTTCGCGACGACGTGAAGGGTAAGAAGAAGCAGGAAGAAAAACTATGTCAATACACAGTTGACAAGATGATCACCCACCTCCAAACTATTGACGATGTTAAACCGCATTTAGGTTCAATACTATGCTATGTTGACTCGTTGATAGAGAAAAAAAATTTGACAGTCACAAAGCTCATGACTGACATCAAACGATTGCTCGCTGTCAAGGGTCAGCGCTGGAGTCTCGATGAGATTCAACCTGAATTAAATACCGCAACCGATGAGTACTTGCGTCGACTTCTAGAAATTAGAACGAAATTGAAGTATAATTTGTGATTGCGCTGCATGATTTTCATTGTTGTGCGTGTGTATTCTCAATTTCTGTTTACCGTTTCAGATTTTACATTAGAGCCATAAATAATAGCTTCTGAAATTCAACCACTAGTGGCGCCGGTGCTCGTATAATCTCGAATCAGCGGTTTAGGTCTTTCTCTCCGGGTGTCGAGCAGCGAACAACGTGGCTGACTGTCTGGATATATTCGATCGCGGATTGCTGGATAGGGAGTTAATTAGTAAGTTATTCGGTATGACTACTTTGATTTATGAATATAATATGTTATTCGTTTATCCCACAGACAAAACAAGCGTCGGAATTGAAGTAAAGAATTGCATAGGCGAGTTATTACTGTTCAGAACTAGTGAACATGATGTAATTCTCTATGTTGTTGACAGACAGAGCAACTCAAGTTAAACGCACGAGTCTACTGGTAAGTTATCTGCTATAACACAACGTTAATGAGCATAGTGTGATGTGTTACTTGTTTTATTAGTCATAAAGAATCGAAGACACCGGCGAAGAAACTAGATTGTAAGTAAGACTAGTCTAATGTTCCCCAAGTGCTGAATTTGACCGCGTGTTATCAATTTTACAGATGAGTCGACGCAGACGGAATCGTGTTCGCGAAGAACCGAATACACCACCAGAGATTGGGGACGAACGCCAAGAAGTTGTAGATCAGAACTGGCAAGCGATAAAATCGTATGTAGTGAAAAAGACTAGTCATGTGTATAATATTCGAGTCATCGGTCGGGAGCTAGCGGATGTTTTCCGTGATATACAAGCTATATTTTTCTCAGAGTCGACTCGTTTCAAAATCAATTTCGCGTATGCATTTATTTTGTACCATGTCGAGACTCTAAGATTTCGCTATTTTCATGCATCGGCGAATGTTGATAGTGTACTAGAAACACCAGCAGCGATTTCAACACTAGCTAAATTCAATGAATTTGTTGAATCTATTCGCTTGGAAACGGCGCTCGATTTATTACGAAATTCTCGACCAAACACAAAGTCGCTGCCGGTCTGTCTGACTAATGTACAGTTTTATGTATATCCTACCGACGGCATGTTGATTGGTTGTGCTGGCATTAAGCTACCGACATGGCTTACAAAATCGAAATGCATCTTGACGATGCTACGTCGAAAAAATTGGCATCTGTTCAATGACAATCTGTGTGCTTTTCGCTGTATCGCGCACTCACTAGGAAAAGATACAAAAGCACTGGCTCAGCAGTTTACTTCGGTGTATGGTGTAAATGTAGAATCTGGTGTAACTCTCGACATGCTGGATGATATCGAGGACTTGTTTAATGTGGCCATATTTGTGTACACCAAGAACGAGGGTAAAGCTGTTGCACTCCGTCGTAGTACATTTGAAGCGAAACCTGTGTACTTACATTTAGAAAAAAACCATTTCTGTCTTATTACTGATATATTCCGTTATGCGGAGAGCTATCAATGTGATGTTTGCGAAAGATTTTTCAATTTGCAGTATGAATTGACCAGACACAAATGTGCAACGGATCCTGTTGAAGTGTTTCCGGGTGGCGTGTATACACCTCCTCTGAACATCTTTGAAAAACTTGATCTAGAAGGGGTGTTTGTTCCTCATCAGCTTCGTTATTTCAAGTACCGTATCGCGTTCGACATAGAGAGCATGTTTGAAAAGTGTGATATTCCAGATTCCTCCAAAACTGCATGGGAGTGCAAACATATCCCCATTTCTGTTAGTATATCATCTAATGTGGAAGGGTTCTTGGAACCTCATGTAATTGTCTCGAACGGTGACCCAAACGACTTGTGTGCGGAAATGGTTGATCATTTTCATGATATTCAAAGTGAGTCATTCAGATTGTTACAGATGGAATATCAACACTACTTGGACATGCTCGAAACTAAAATTACCGAAATGAAAGCGCTCGATCCTTCTGAGAAAAAAATACCACTTGAACGTTTACAAGAGGAGCTTATGCGGTATTTAAAACAAATCCCTGTTTTATCGTTCAATGGCGGTCGGTATGACTTGAACTGTCTCAAAGAGTACTTGATGGGTTTACTCATTGATGAAAATCTGAGTGTATTGAAGCGTGGTAACAACTTCCTCTCGTTGACAACCAACAGACTCAAATTCTTGGATATTGTAAATTACTTGGCACCGGGGTTCTCGTACGATGCTTATTTGAAGGCCTTCAAATGTAGCGCCGCTAAAGGTCATTTTCCGTATGAGTTTCTGACTAGTTTAGAAAAGTTAGATTATCCGAGTCTTCCTTGTCACAGCGACTTTTACAGCTCGCTAAAAGGTCGTAATATATCCACGGCTGAATATGAAAACTGTTTGAAGGTTTGGAATGATAACAAAATGACCACTTTACGTGATTATCTCAAATGGTACAACGCAATCGATACTCACTACTTCATTGAGGGGTTAGAAAAACAATTTCAATCTTTCAAAAGTCAGTTCAGTGTGGATATATTCAAGGAAGCTGTCTCCCTACCTGGGGTTGTATCAAGACATCTTTTTAATAGCATCCCTCGTGATTTCACCTTGTTCAATGATAAACATCAGGATCTGGTTTCACTATTCAGAGACAATTTAGTGGGTGGGCCGTCGGTCATTTTCCATCGATATCAAAAACAGGGTGAAACTCGAATCAAAGAATTTTTTTATAAGGAAAACGCTCAGATTACCCAACATGTAACAGGGCTGGACAGCAATTCGTTATACCTTTTTGCTTTGAGTGAACCTAGTCCAACTGGTTTCCCGGTACATTGGCAACCACTCGATGCTGAGTGTACTAAATTCAAACCTGTAAAGACCGCGCCGAAATGGGGGGAGACAGCAGCTCAATGGTTAAACTGGTATTCGTATACCCACAATGTACATGTCCACCATGCTTTTAATGGACCTGAAATCCGCGTAGGAGTTCGTAATTATCCTGCTGATGGGTTCTATCGTAATTCAGCTGGTCAAGGGGTAATCTTGTCTTTTCTTGGGTGCCATTTTCATGCACATCAGTGCAGATTTGGCTGTGATGACTTGGAACGGCGAGAACGAACTACACGTGTTCATGATTATTACAAAAGCCTCAATTATCAAGTCATATGTAAATGGGAATGCGACTGGCGCACGGAGAAACAGGAAAATCCTGATATTGTGCGATATCTTAATGGTATCCAACCGCAATTGACTCGAACCAAGTCTGTCACCGCGCATAAATTGATGGAGATGGTAATGACCGGTACATTCTTTGGGTGTTTATCAGTTGATATTTTTACGCCAAAACATTTGCAAAGGAAGTTTGTTGAACTATGTCCGATATTCAAAAATACGATGGTATCTCGCGAGCATTTGTCAGGGCACATGAAACAGTTTGCCATTGATCGTAAATTGCTCCCCAAACCCACACGCATGCTAGTTGCTTCATACTGGGGTAAGAAAATCTTGTTGACCTCTGACTTGATCAAGTGGTATGTAGAACACGGGTTGATTATATCCAAAATTCATGAGGCGGTCGAATTCACAAAAAAGACATGTTTTGACAACTTTGCGAAAAATGTCTCAGACTGTCGACGTGCTGGGGACCGTGACCCTAACCTGGAGATTATTGCGCTGACACAAAAATTAGCCGGAAATAGTAGTTATGGCCGCGTCTTGATGAATCCACGTAAATTCAAACGAACCACCTTCTGCGATAAAAGTGAATTGGACGTCAACGTGAAGGATCGTTTTTTTGTGAAATATGATGAATTGCACGCTGATCTATTTGAAATAACGAAGCGACCTAAAACGATCAAGTGGGGTAACTGTATTCAAGTGGGATTCTGGGTTTATAACAATGCTAAACTCAAGATGCTGTCGTTTTTTTATGATTGTCTGTGTAAATATTTCCGTGACGAGTGCTTCATGCTATTAATGATGGACACAGACTCCCTCTATCTCTCGCATTCAGCCTCATTCGATGATATTCTTATCCCCGAGAAAAGAGATGAATTTTATCTAAATTACGAGAACTGGTTTCCGCGCTATTTTTGTGACGAACACCGAACTGAGTTTTTGACTGATCCGGTTTCTTTTGACCGATCGAGGCGGTGTTGCAAAGACACGTATGCCTATTACCTTCGTCAACCAGGTTTGATGAAAGTGGAGTATGAAGGTGGTACATCTTTCTGCGGACTCCAAGCCAAAAATTACTTTTGTGACGGGCCAAAGAAAAAACTGGCTTCCAAAGGCCTCCAGAAATCCGCTCAAATCGACTTCAACACTTTTCTGGAAGTCTTGACATCTAAGGAAGCCGCGGGAGGAGTGAACAAGGGGTTTCGCTGCAGAGATGGGGGTGTTTATACGTATGAACAGCAGCGTAAAACATTATCCTATTTCTACGCCAAACGCCGAGTACTTGAGGATGGTGTGTCGACCCTACCACTGAGTGTGTAATTGTGTGTTATTGTATTTTATCTGTGTGTGTCTGCTATTATTATGATTTACTTGTATTTTTTATGTGCTAATGTATCATTTGTTTTCCAGATGGATAACGCTATTTCATATATTGAGTCAGTAATGTCAGAATTGGATTTAAATAGTTTGCACAAAGAGACGCTTGAACAGGAGCAGGAATTAACACAGCTCTCGATTCACGGCACCGACGACAACTCGCAAGACCGCACGATACCCGATCGATCCAAGGCGCGCCGTCAGGAACTAGACGAGAAATGGACCCGTGTCCGAAGTGTCTGCATAGAAGCGCTACTTCAACTACAATTTCCTGATCGAAAGACGCCGAGTGATAACCACATCCTATTCAACAGAGCAAAGCTGACAAATTATGTGGTCTTGGGAAAAAATTGTTCGTGGATACCGCTTTTCGGTCACGAAGAGAGACAAGCCTACTTGAGAACCCGCAAGCGACATCGAAAATTCCAATTTTTCCTTGATCAACATCGAGTCGCAAACAGTTTGAAACGACCTCGTTCTGACTCTGAAAGTAGCGATGCTACAACCGATGATTTTTGCAAACATGATTCCCTTGGTCATTGTGAATATAATCTTGTGGTGAACACTGATAGTTTTAGGTGAAACTTTGTTTACAATCTGTGGGTGTTTTCGAAATGGTGTAACTAAAACGTTTTAGTAACAATATTTCCTGAAATCTGTGTCTTGTTTTACAGATGGCTAGTGATTACATAATATCTGTTCTGGAACAAGCAGGCCTGACTCGGTTACACGAAAAGACACTTGTGCAACGCCGTGATCATGTACACTTCGTGGAGCTGTATTTGAATCGAGAGATATCACATGAATTATACGAACAACGCGTGTCGAGACAACATAAAGATTTGAAAGAGTGTTCCAAGGGTGAGGTCTATAGTTGTAACGCTGTTAGCTTTTGAAGCGCTGTGAATCCCCTCGTATTATGAATCCTCTTAAGTGATTTATTATTTTGCAGATTGGGATCAGCTGCTTGACGACCTGAATAAAGCGTTCGTAACACTACAACTTCCACTGACGAAATTACGAGGGACAGATGAAGATTTCATAACCCGTGGAAAATTGTTAAATCGAACTCTACTGGGTTTATATATTCCACTAGAACAAGATGACTACAACAGTGGATATTCCCAACCTTGTTGATATATAAACACACGCACTTTATCGAGTTTTCAATAAACAACAAATGATGGAATTGATCCACCCTTTCGCATGCATTCTGAGT
>ATSW01004202.1:0-13170 GCA_000444245.1 Botryllus schlosseri
GTCACGGTCTGCCTTGCCAGCCCGCTCAGAGATTTGCTATAAGTATGCGTTGTAGTAATATGTGCGGACATCAGAATGTTAGTCTCGTGTAGGCCGGTTATGTGGCACGGAACTGTGCGTCATATTTGAGATGGTCACGGCAGAATTGCCGTTGATTTGCCATAAGCCCTCTGTTGTTGCGTACGAACAACACGGATTTGGTAGGTGAGAATGATTGCTGTTCCCGCTGGAAAGTAGAAGAAGAAGTGATTGACGACAGTGAATAGCATGTTCTGTGGGTTTTGAAGCATGATTGCTGAATGAATTATGGTGTTGACCTTGCATACACGTAGATGGCATTCGTCAGTGCATATAGACTGGTTTCGTCTATGAATTGCATTGTATATGTTCCATTTTGTTTATCTTTATTATTCATTTTCATTACTTTGTTAGTTGCATGCGAAGATACCTTTAATGTATCCGCTGCCCCGTTTTGTGCTTTTGATATTTTAGTTCTGCATTTGTGTATTATGATGGTATGTTATTGTAAGCAATGAGATATTGAATGTCTCTAGGGTATCGCTTTTGAGATACTTATTATGTTTATTTTATTATATTGATGATATAACGTTGTTATTGCATGTGTAGTGATCGTTGATGTAACGGCGATACCGATTTTGTGCTAGTTAAAGTAGGTGTTTTATTTCTTTGTTTTATTTGAACACTATTGTTGCCCGTTGGAAGGAACTATGATATTGCGAGTCGTTCCGAGTTGGAAATGTAAAATAGGGTTTCCGAATGCCACGCTTGGATGGTATTTCGTTTCATTAGTTTACTTTTGCCCCTGCAGATAAAATCGTTTCCTGTCTCCAGTCCCTATGATTAGCCCCAGTCCATATGTTGTATGACCCTAGTCCATATGTTGTATGACCCTAGGTATGAGATATTGACCAATATATTCGTTTTTTTTTTACACCAAGTTCTTTTGCTAGGAAGGGGGAACTTTTAACGAAATATATTGGTATAATGCCATCTTAATAATAGTCAATAAGGAGTTGGTAGACCTTAAGTAATTCCCTGAACTGAGACCTGATAAGACATGTGTGAGTCGTTTATTTGTCGTATGAATGATAGATAAGAAATATGAAATCGTACGACGTTGGGTTCATTTCGAGATATACGTGTGTAATACCACGTAGAGACGTTGGTGCATTCGTTGGTGATTATTAGCTGGTGAGGAAGTCGATATACATGCATGATTATGAGCCAGTTCGGAAGTCGGTAGACATTCATATGTACTTCGCCAATTGCGAGAAAGATGTATATTGCATTCGTGAACCGTACGTGATATTCAATAAAGTTACAAGTCGGGGAGACGGAAACAAAATAGATTCGTTAGTGTGATCCATCAAAAACGTGTGCGATAGACAGGCTCCGTGGTACGTCAGCCAACAAGGTCGTACGGCGTGGTTAGCCGGTCCGTCGAACGAAAGAAGAAACACGCAGCGAATTGTAAACGCAACCTTCTTGGAGTCAGATATACAATTATACAACTACAAACGTTCGCTCTGCGTTAAAATATCCACTTATATGAAATAGGTAAGCTCATGCATGGCTACTACAATGAGAGCCTACCAGATATCTTCCTAGACTATTTCACTCATCTCACCAGTCACCATTCACTCAATACCCGAGGCTCTTCTATGAATCTATTCTTACCCCGAGAACATCCTAAGACTATCAGTTTCCAAGACCCTCGTATATGGAACTCCATTCCGCCCCATATTAAAGATAAACCACCCCACATCTTAAAAAAAATGTTTCATGAATATCTTGTAGGAAATTATGAACATTCTTTATAAATTTGTCAATCAGTATCTCTTTGCCTAGTTTGTGTTCCTGTAGCCAGTGCCATTGTGTTATCTCGTCTATTTAGGTTACCTACTGTGATCCCACTTAGTTTTGCATCTGTTTCTGATACATTGCGAATATGTTATATTTTTTGCTTGCAAATGTGTTATATTCTGTGATAATTTTCATATTACAACCACCCTTTCAGGCTGTAGCTGACTTGATGATCTCCCGATCCCTTCGCTACAGCCTGGTTCTGAATTATATATACTTTGCTTTGTATTTATCTATCTGTGTATTGTCAATGTTCATGGACCGAATAAATTCTCGCTCTCTCTCTCTCTCTGTTCTCTACGTTCACAGTTCGTTGACTTCGGCGGCAATGTAGAGATGGGGACTCCCCCTCTGTGGGTGGATTCTTGATTTTTGTTTGCTCAAGAAAAGTATAGAATGCAGCTGCTATGTGTTGTGCACTTTGCTTCTGTGCGAACTGTGCTTCTGTGTGTACTAAACGTGTCATCAGTATCGCGGAATGGTGACAATTCTCGCAGACTCGGAATATCAAACTATATCACTGGAGTACACATCGAGATAACAGGATCATTTGTCGTTTTGTGCTCGCTCGTTCAAGCTCGGAGCTCACGCTCAGCAGACAGCAGAAAGAAGCAGTCAGCATGCAAGCAATTATGCAGGTTATTTTCAGCATTATGTATTACATCATCGTTGATCTCTTGCGTTTAGATACTACACTTAGAAATGACGGCTTGGCCACTGCTAAAGATCTGTTCTGTTAATATAATTTTATGTGTTTGTTTTGCTAGAGGTCCTGTCACTTCTATGCAGACTTGTGCAAATTAGTTAGTAGGTAATCAACTATAATTGATGGTTTTGTGACTAGTTCTAGTTGTAATGGGGGGTTTTGTAAAGTGACTACCGGTATTTCTAGTTAGCTGCTGAACCACTAGAAAGCACTTGTGTGGCATGAATGGTGTACCGATAATCTGTTGTGTGATGTTCTTGAGCCATTGCTAGCTCAGAGACATTAGTACCGACAGTATGAACTGTGGCGCCCAAAGGGGCGGGTTTTTGGGGTCGAATACTGTCCCTGTTGCGGTCGCTGAACTGCCTATGTGATTCTGTGTAAGCTGTCTTCCCTTGAACTTACAGCGCCGCAAAGTCCTATAAGTTTCCCGATGTAAATATACGCGATCTTGAAGTACGGTAGAAACAGTATATTGCTTGAAGTTCCAATTGAACTAATTTCCTTCTATCCAAATTATAATACGACACAGTAGTAGCATGAATAAGATATTGTCCAAACAAGATCGGTAGATACAGTGAGGGAACGTCCGGTGGGCCAATTACTATTGACAAACTGTCCCTATCACAGCTATATCCAAAATATTCCCTTAGACCAGACCAGGAAGTGTCGTCAAGCATACGCCATCTAGCGAATACAAGTATGGCTCCTAAATTATTGAACCCCCCCAAGATTAACATGAAATGCCCACAGTGACAGTCCCATTTCAAACCTGTTTATGTGGTAAACCGGGCTGATTCTGATAAAATACAGATGTATGAGTTGCTTCATAATTCAATCTAGCTAGTTTTATTTCCAGTCTTATAGTCTTCTTGGCTACCAACTCCAAGTTATCATGGTTATTATGCATTATTTGTTGACAACCTAAATATTTTATCAACGTGCCAGTGAAATTTGAAGTTATTTTGAACAACGAGCGTCCGCGTCGTCCAAATATCATATGATCGACCGAAAAGATCATCGCTCATCAAATATGCCGGGCCTGACGTGCGGAACAGTATCCCGCCGGACATCCGACAGTAGACGAGCATGTCCACATTCAAGTCGAAATACAAGCAATTAACTAGATGAATACTAGTCCATCATCATTCCCGGACCGCGACTGACCTACCGATCTTGCCCTCCATGACATGCCACCCCATTTCTTGTCGCTTGCTTTTTTCTATACTATCTTCTTTACTCTTCATCCAGTGTGCATGCCTCCTCTTTACATCGCTTATGCCAAGGTGGGTGTCTAATTCCATAGACTACTCCAAGTCGCTTCAACACCTTCCTATATTTTCTTTGTATCGCATTTTGTGGTGTATTGAACTGATAAAAATTGCTAATAAACAATGATGATGTTGATAACCCTATTGCACAATGGTTCCATATCAGTCCGTGTGTTAATGCACGATGTTTCATTTTAAAGATTGATTTGTATTTGATTTCACGATAATGTGTGAAAACGCTGATGTTGCTACTAGAGAGATTCCTGAAATTCTGTGAAATCACGGAGTACGGAACGAAACAACTTTTCGGTTGTAAAATTCTACCGATGGTGAGTCAAGTTTGTTGACACAAGGAGTCTATGTGACTGACATTTTTACATACACATACTTGTTGTAGCTGATATATCACATTAAAATAAACCACCTCTTGACAGTCATGTACTGTTAATGTCTCCCGATTCTACAGTTCAAGTTCTAGTCTTAGTTGAAAGACAGATTCCACCTAGGGCAGTGAATCCCAAATTGCGGGCCATAGCCCAGTACTACACCATCGAGACTTTTTCAATGGGTCACCGAGCAGTCGACCAGATTCTACTATTCTATAATACCGGTACTTTAGTTATATGTGCTTTGGTTTGATAAGCAAAATATTTGCAAAATATAATTATCCAGTGAGAACAGGGGGTCACAATCTAGAGGTCAAAACCCCGGCGGATTCGTTTGCCTGTTCTCTTGGGTCGCTGAACCAAAAATTACTTACCAATGCAATGACTACTACAAAAATGCCAATTAAGCGGATGCTTTTCGAGGCTCATTTCTAAAAAAATTAGTTCATTTTTCAAAATAGAAGAAAAGGCCTTAGGCAAACAAGGTATGGGATCGGTCAAAGTGTCATTTTGAAGCCGCAAGAATGGCGTCTGTCTACCACTATGGATATCAGAGTAACGGATGCATGGATTTAATAGGAGGGCAATTCTGTCCGATATTATTACACCTGACCAGTAGTTCTATGTGTGTTAACAGTATCCTATAAATAATACATCAACGCTGACCTGACCGAATAACTCATAAATCTTTTCATGCAGCAGTACTTGACTGCTTGACTTAATGCAATTTGTGAACTGTTCCTGTACTCTCATCCCAATTCTAATCTATTTACTGGTTTTCCTGAAAATGCTACAAGAGAACTGTATAGTGCAAAACGAACCAAGCTTGCTGTACCTGTACATAAAGACATTTGCTATTCTCATGCATATGAGCACGAACTCACAATTGATGAAATGAACTTGATTTTTGTTTTGTCTAATTTAGAAAAATACGTAGTTATTGTTCTATTTCTAATCTAGCTTCTTTTAGATATTGCCAACAACTAATGTTATTGATTTCATTCTAGCAGTCCAGTCATCTTTTTATTTTATTGTCAGTCGCTGATGGAAGTTTACAAAGAAGACGCGTCATCGCAAAACCATAGACACGTTCTCAGACGCTACAGATTCTGCTGGAGTTGTTTATCTTGGCAATTGTAAGATCTTTTACTGGGATATCAAGGTAATGTTGCGTGCAGTAGTGCATTGTCCTAGGTCTTAGGTGGTCAGTAACAATGGACTTGTGGTTTTTCACAGCGCTCAGGTTAGACTTGGACAACGAGATCATTCTATTTATCTGATTAAATTGCCAGTTTACTAATTCTAATCTAATTTTGGTTTTCCTGAAATTGCTACAGGAGAAATATGTAGGGCGAACCAAGCCAATCTTCCTGTACAGACATTTGTCATTCTTGTGTGTATGAGAATGAATGCTGTTTTGATATGAACTGAACTTCATTCGATGTCCAAACGTTGCACGAGATCAATTATTCTAAAAACTGTATAGCTTTCATTATATATAACTCTAATCTAATACGAACAAAATGTGTAGCTATCATTCTAATGTTAATCTAATTTGGAAAGAACTGTGTAGATATCATCATACTTATACTCTAATATGGAAATGGACTCTCTATATGTAATGCTAATTCTAGTCTAATTTTGAAAAACTGAGAATTTTTTTGTTTTCCAAGTCTGCACATCTGCTTATCCTGATACTTGAATCTATTTCTATCCAAATACGGAAACAGTTTACTATTTCAAATTCAAATCTTGATTCAAATTATAGTTTTAAATCCACAAATCATGACTCCCGAATAATATTAGAATAGAATAGCATCTGTGATTTGTTTGATATCTGTGATTTTCTCGTTAAAATATTTGTAAGCCACCCGTCTCAACCACCCTCTGTAAAGGAAGTGCTGGTGAGCGAGTTCTTCAACGGCCACATTCAACAGAAACTGCCCATAGCCCGCTTGACGATGGTGCCCAGAATTTCAGAAAGCCAACTAGAACAAAAGCCTCCTCTGCTGAGTTTCAACAGTGAGTTTTTTCGTATGTCTTGGCAAAATCGAGTTCCTGATTGATTCGATTCTGATTCGAGTATTACGTTTCAAGTCACGTACTGGAGTCTCACTCATTGTAACTAGAGCAAGGCCGATATCGTATTTTTGAGCCTATAGCTACAAGTAGCACCTTCGCCGATAACCCCGATATATCCGACCTATATTGAAATATTATGTCATCTAGCTTAAGACATATTTGCAAACCTTCAGATCATTCGTTTGAACCACTTTGCGGCCTTTGCTATTCTGGGATATGAAATACACCAGTAAGGATGCGTCTGAACGACTGTTAGCAGAGTCAATACGTAGCAACAGTGCTTCTACTTTTACAGAGTAATCAATAAGGATTTGCCCAAGGCTGGAACTAGAACTAGAACTAAATCCGCAACTAAAGCTAGTGTATGAATTTCAGGCATTGCTTGTGAAGCAGCATGACAAAGACAAATGCGTCGAGAGATCGTTCTCCATCGCAGATTGAATCACAAGTACGTCGTTTGATTTTCAGATTCTTCCAGGCAGACATGGGGTGATTACTTCGTGAATGTAATCGATTGCGATTACGATTACTTCTGAATGACGCGATTACGATTACGATTACGATTACAGCAAAATCAGGAAGTAGTCGATTACGATTACGATTACATTGGAAAAGTAATCACGATTACTCACGATTACATTTATTTTGCATCTTGGAAGTTATATTGTAAGACAATATATGGATTGCCCTGAAAAGGCCTAATGAGATAATAACTTTCTTTAAAAAAATGCGGCATTTGCTTGTTTCATCATAAAGTACCCATTGCCCATTTTATATTGGACTATTTATCGCACCCAACGATTTGCATTCTTGCCAGGTCCACAACTGCCGCACCTCAAATTTCCTAATAGGATGGGGAGCGAGTTCGAAGGGGGCTCAAAAGTATTTCGTAAACCAACACAAATTATAGACTACTTTCGAGAGATTTCATGAACTTGGAAATTGTCTACGAGCATCGCGATTTAAACGTCTTTAAATAGCTTGATTTTGAAATACATAGCCCACATCTCCTCATCAAGAAAAAAAGCATGCATAATTTATAGTAACAGGCATTTAGGTGCCCGTGTATACCGCGTCACGACACACCTAATGACATATGCAGTTTCGGCCAACATGCGAATCCACGAAGTGTACTACTAATGAAGGACATTGGCCGAAACTTTGGGTATGTGTCCATTATGTGTCCATAGCCGCGCTGGGTGGGCGTGACTAATAGAAGTTTAGTTGAAATTGAACCGAGATAAAATTGCACTGAATTCACGCTCAGGCGGGTATTTCGCGAGTTGAGCGAAAGTTAACTTTTTTTTAGTCAACCGACTTGTAGTGGAAAAAGTTACCACTTTTTCAGGATTTTCCACCGGTATTCTAAGTTTGAAAATTTGGAAAAAGTGTCCTCCTTTCTCGATTCCAAAATGTGGTAACCCTATAATAATTATGAATTACGTGCTCCCAGCTTTTCAGGTAAATCTGACCATCGGGGACTGAGAGAGGATAAAAAATTAATAGTAATATTATGCAATTACCAATATTATTGACGAAGTTAAATCTTCAACATGAAAATTAACTACCCTATGGGGGCCCAATAGGGCCAATACCAACGTTTGGATTTGGGGACAATTTGCTGTTTTTGTCCTGATTCTAGCTACAAGCCACGCTAACATTGTATATGGCGACAGGTTCAAATGTTGAGTAAAACAACGATTGGCGCCCGATTCAAGCAGAATCATATCAGAATAAGAGAAAGTGAATATAAAATTCTGCCTTCAACGTAATACAGATAATGTAATGCAAGCGGCCATTACGAGAAACGGCTCTGTTATGACTTATGATATATATCAGCAGCTTTTTAATGCTTCGTCGCGGAAACCGTCATGTTTTATTTGACAAGTAGGCTACAAAATTGCAAACCTTTGTCCGGTGTACGTTCGTACTACATAGGCCTACTGTTCGCCAAGCAGCAACGGTCAAACTGCGTTTAACTAAGCATAAATAAACATCAATACAAAAGTTACTATTTTAAACCAGGCAGGGTGGTGATTAAATATCCTACGCTGCGAGGTAGTGGCGTCTGGAATGTATTGATAAATTGATATACAGCACGGCAAGAGTTCTTACAATCACACCAATGTACAAATTGTACATCGAATATTTATTCACATGTATGGATACTTCTTGCGCAATAACGAGCAAAGCTAATAGGCTACTTCTGACGTAATAATGAGCAGTAGCATTTGAAAATCTGACGTTTGTGCTATCACTAACTGGTATAATATAACACCTCGTCCTTGTTCACGAATGTTCAGTTTATGTCATAGTCCCGTACAAATAAAAAGTAATCGTTATTTCACAAAGAAATCAATTAAATATGGGAAGTAGTCGATTACGATTACGATTACTTCTGAATTTTCTCGAATGTAATCGATTGCGATCACGATTACTTGAAAATGCTGTAATCGTCGTAATCGATTACGATTACTAATCGCGATTACCCCATGTCTGCTTCCAGGACAAGGAGTTTGTCTACATCGTTCTTGAGTTGTGCAAAAGAATGGTAAAAGCATTTTATCGTTACAATGTAGTATACTTCTAACTGCGCCGGAAAATGCATTAGATCTGTAATGTTCATTACTAGTAGACTTGTACAACCAGATCATTATTGTTCTATAATATATAAGGCTAAATAGGGCGAAGCATTTTTAAGCACCAGTACCAACAAACGAAATCCCAATGGTGTGTTGGCTTCGAAATTACAATGAAATGTCTTGGCCGTCTGAATCTCGAGTCAATGACTTGCTTCGAGTTATGCGCAATGACTCGAGCCAAGTCGAGTCAATACACAGATTGACTCGAGTCGAGTCGAGTCATTTCCGCATTGTGAGAAAAAGACTCGAGTCAAGTCGAGTCATACGAAACTCGTGACTCGAGTCGAGTCATGACTCGAGTCATTACAACCATGACTTTTGATAATATTTCTCGCTGAGGAAAGCTATAAACGTCGATGAGTCGTATCGTAGCATACAAAACATGTAGCAGGAAGGGACTGACGTTGCTGGAAATGACATTTCTGTGAAATCGTGATGGACCAAAAGCATTGTCCCATCGTGCGATGAATAGGTATGATCAAAAAAGTGCAAATAATCTTTGATGTGACGAGAATCGGCATTACATTCTTTGTGGTGCAGCTGTGACGTTAACATGCGTGACTCAAACTCATGACTCGATTCAGAATCAAATCACTCCTCCTCTATTTTGGCCAGCTCTATTTATTACACGTTCAGTAACAAAAAGCAAGTATTAAATACAGTTTGGAAGGTTCATTGGTCTGCAAATACTGTTGTCAAATTTGACCGTCCCTTCAACTCAGAAAGGTTGAGAACCACAACAAATCCAACAAATATTATTGTTTTTCTCATTCCAGTAAACTAATCATCTTTCATTTTTGTTGTCAGTCGCTGAGGGAAGTTCACAAAAGAAGACGCGCCATCACAGAACCAGAGACTCGTTATCACACATGCAACGGATTCTGCTTGGTGTTGTTTGTCGTCACGATTGTAAAATCATGCACAGAGATATCAAGGTAACTCTCTAAAGCTCTCTAAAGTGATCTTGTACAAACTACTGGATTTTCCACATGCACGACAAGAATTAGAAATGCTCACTTTTCCAAATTCACTACTTCAACCAACGATCGTTGAAAATCTGCTACTAGCTTACTGTAATACACAACTTGCTAATGATTTTTAGGTTGCTAATTTACAAATAAGCTGAGCTATATCCAAGATAGAATTGACGTCTCAAATTTGTGGGGTTTCAAGTTTAAAACAGGGGTGGTTTCGACCCCTAATACTCAGCCCTTCCTATAGGCCTACCACTGTTTGGCGTGATGACTCTGAGACAGGTTTGTAATGACTTGAGTCATGACTCGACTCGAGTCAAATTCAAGTTGCGATTTTTGGTGACTCGACATGACTCAAGTCATTTGTACAAATGAGTGAAATGGCTTGACTGTCACTGTGACTTGGAAAATTGGTATCTTGTATATCAGTACTGATACTTGAAAATAGGGCCAGAAACTGTTAAACTGAAGAACTTAACGGTAGTATGAATGCGAGCCATTCTATATCACTCGAGGAGAGCTGAAAAAGTGAACGCGATTTGATTGATAACTGAACAGTGAACATAAAGACTTGGACTCGAACTCAATTCAAAACACAGTAACTCGGACTGCACTTTCTATTAGCTGACTTTAACTCGGACTTGACTCGGTGGTGAATTGAAAATGACTCGACTTGACTCAAATCAAAACTATAAAAGTGAGATTGACTTGTGACTTGGAACTATTCACTTTTCAAGTCGGCATCGACATCTCGCTTTTGTAGTTTTGACTCGAGTCAGGTCGAGTCATTTTTAATTCACCAACCAGTCAAGTGCAAGTGAATGAGTAGATGGTCGAGTCCAAGCCCAAGTGTTGTGGCTGGAGTCCGAGTCCAAGTCTTCGTGTTAACTGTTGAGTGTTGAGCGGAAGTCGAGTCAATACACAAGTTGACTCGAGCCGTGTCACTAGAAATTCAGGACTCGTTTTGAGTGATGAATCTAGCCATCACAGCCCTGCCACTGTGAATATAATGTCGGTACTGCATCTCATTATAAAGATAATTTAGTCATTTTCCGACCATGCCTATTTCACTGTACTTTGTGACAATGCTGTGGCTTGATCGCATTGTAGGCAATACCGCATATCGAGTTTTACAGCCTTCCACAGTGGAAATGCCATTGAAACTATGATTCTCATTGATAAATTACGGTAACTGTTCGTGACAAGAAGTGTATATTTTCAGTAGATATACGAATATAGCGACACGATACCAACACTAACCTACCATGATTTTTTTCGTCCACAGCATGTTGTCTATTGACCCATCTCAACGACCCTCTGCGCAATCGAGTTGTGTCCAGCTACTTTGTGAAAGCCTACATACCTCAAAAAACTACAGACCATCTGCTTGCCTATCACAAATGTCAACGCGAGACAATCTTCACCGGTGAGTTTTTACAATTCCACAGCAAGTTTACGATTAGAGCTTGACCAGAAGCAGATTTTTGAGCCAATACTGATAAAACCGATAACTAGCACCTTCACAGATAAGCAAAGTCGGACAACTAGAACATTTTATTCTTTTTTGAATAAGATTAGCATTATAATGATAGCAACCTTTTTTTGATGCTGAGATACGGCTAACTGAGTTTATGCGGACTCAGAATCATTGCAGTTGATAATGGAGTCTACTTGAAGTTGTGGATAGTTGTGGCCAGCGGTACTAATTGATGCTATCCTTTATGTCTGTAGTGTTATCTTGTGGTCCCCGAAAGTAGGCTACTTTGTAAATGAGTGGTATTTACAGAGGAATTTCGCGATTTCAACCACATCAAAGTGACCTACAGGTGAAACGGTTGCGTCATGATTGCTGGATCTGTTCTCCATCAACCTCCATTCGTTTGTCTCTGAAGCATCAGCTAATTGGTGCAACCAGGTAATTCTGGATATCTTAGTTGATTTAGTAGAGCAAGATTTTGGTTATCAGATTCTAATTTAATTTATGGCATGTCGCTATGCTCTCATATCAATTCTAATCTAATTTCTGGGTTATCCTAAATATGCTACAAAGGAACTGTGTCATGCAAAATGAGCCAGGCTTGCTGTGCCGACATTTTCCATTCTCACGTATACGAGAATCAGCTCTGACCTGATATGAAGTTTTCTTGATTCAAATTCCAAATTATGATGATCTCACTCATTCCAATTCTAATCTAATTAGGAAAAAGCTGCGTAGTTACGAATCTAAATGTGCTCTGATTTGGAAAAAAAATTTGTAGCTATCACAAAATCATTCTAACTCTAATCTAACTTTGAAATGAATGTGTAGCTATATTTCTAATTCTAATCTAAGCAAAAAAAGCTGGAAATTCTCTAGTTACGCAACTCTGGCGCTAGCAATCTTGTAAGAAGCCAAGCGGCCCGGGCTTGCAAGAACTCGTTTGATAGGAACTACCTTCATTGTGAATTTCTTATATTTTACTATACTGTTTATTGTATATTTTAAAGTACCTAGTATTTCATTTTGCAGGCGGGCTACTACAGAGACACAAACCTGTTGGTGACAAGCCAGAGCGACCATCATATGCAGCAACCAATCACCAGACCTCCATATGACAGAATTTCAAGCTCGTCTCAAGAAATTGATTGATGTCAATCCCAGACAGAAGTCTGCTATAAATATGGGTTGGTATTTGGGTCTATATTAGAACCACTAATAGGTTTCATTTTAAGTTGAATTGCTCTATGAAATGTAAGCTACTCCTACAAACCAGTGATTTTAATGTGCTGTAAAATGGCGTTATATTGTTTGTGGTCGTATAAAAAGCACACGTTTAAACTTTCCACGTCATCCCTACTGTTATGACATAATAATGAGAGATACTCGACTAGAAGCCTAACACTTGATTCATAAATGATGGGGTGCTACATAAAAGTGATTATTAACAATAGACGTCGCTAGCAACTAACTCCTGAAATCCTCACGAATAGTATTAACCGTATGGCATGAAGATAGTCGAAGTATAATTGCATGTCTAAAATTTTCCAAAATGATAAAATGATTAGGAATACCATACCCATATCGAGATGACAGATATTACAGAATAGTGCATTGAATATTCCCGTTTACAAATTTCAATAAAAGTCAAAAGTAGTGTTGAAATTCAAAGTGATTATATCGATTTCCTCAAATATCATACATTCAAAAAACTGCTCTCGCTTGTAAAAGCTTAGTCGGAGACACGC
>ATSW01004205.1:0-12156 GCA_000444245.1 Botryllus schlosseri
TGGTAAAATTTACCGACTCCACAGCCCTGTAAATGACAAATTCTTCAAGTGTATCAATTAGACAAGGATGATTACAGGAAACATATGATTACAAACTGGAAAGTGCGATTCCAATCAGTAATTCGGCTCATCCAACATCATGGGGTGCTGATATCGCATTGAGTATAAGGCCTAGCTCGCATTCTGTCAATTGTTGACTGAATATAACGGCATTTTGGGCTACTCATCTGCTATATTTCCCTATTTACGTTCGCAAATAATTACTAGAGTATCGACCATGCGCAGGAATGAATTCCAATTCGAAGGTGTATGCATACACCACAGCACACTGTCCCATTTCGCGCTCCGATTGAAAAAAAAAACAATCACGAAAGAACGTATATTTGCTGGTCTGGTTCCTCGGCTTTGCTGGTTTCTCGGCGCGCGCGTGCGTCGACAAGTACAATGAGGTCACGTTTGTATCACTTTTTATGACGTCTCCCAGTCTGATTACCGAATATAGTTTATTTGCTCACATCATATCTTGCATATTACTTTTGAATTTCAAGAGCTCCGGTTCCAGCTACAGCTCTGCTGAAAATCCACGGCTCCGGGGGTCCGGTTCTTTTGGCTCAGGCTCCGACCCGAAGCGCAGCGTCGGAAGTTTTTCTATGGGCTTCTCCATTCCTGTGTGACTCCCTCTTTCGACGTAAGAAAAGCCAAGAAAAAATACCCGATTAAGGTCGCATACAATGAATCGAACGAAAAAAGAGCACTGAAGAGCGTCTGAAGACAGTCGAACGATAATGATCGAACACCGAGCCTAGGTTAGGGTTGCCATACGTCGGAATCGCCCGGACATGTCCGGAATTTCACTGTTTAAACGTCATCCGGGAAGAAAAGCTTAAATATTTTGAAGGCTTGAAGAGAGCTGAAAATTCTTTCGTAAATTAAAACAAGCAATTTCTTATTTTGGGAAGATTTATGCTGCCTGTGATTTTTGTTGCGGTAGGCCTACGCGCGATTTAGTGTCACGTATAATGATTTTTAATATGGGTTTGGGAACCCTGTCCTCGCAAAATCTACAATAAAGATAAATTAAAACAACTCTTATTTACTGTAATAAGACTAATTGTAATCGCACTTTTAGATACTCTTATCTTCCTAAGGTCGTTTGGATGCTTTAGTCAAAGATAGTGGTTCTCAAGCTAGGGGTTGTTTGCCATTTTCTGGGGATCGCTAAGATGTTGAACTTCATCAGCTTCCAACATAGGCCGTGAGTAAATCCGGGCAAAGGAGCTGACCATTTAGTTTTAGTAATCATCAGCTTACCGAATTTTGAGTTGGGCCACAGAGCATTTCAATTTGGAAATGGAGTCGCCGGATGTGCAATCTGCTGGTGCGGACCGGCATTTCGACGCATGAATAGTCTTATCAGTGTAAAATGAACATGACTTAGCGATGTACAATTACGTACCCTGCATTTTCAAAGTCATCATCTCCACCAGCTCTTCCGCTAAATTTGATCACGTGGGCTGAGAGAGGATCGAAATTTTGTGGTGATTTATGGTAGAGCCAATATTATTGACAGAATTAATTCACAAAATTTAACAACCAGGTGCACATAGAAATGGAAACCACGGGATGTGCCAGCTGCTGGTGCAGACCGGCATTTCGACTCATAAATAGTATCAGCATTGTGACATGCACAATCAACATGACTTGGCGATGTAGAATTACGTACCCTGCATTTACAAAGTCATCATCTCCACCAGCTCTACCGTCAACTTTGATCACGTGGGCTGAGAGAGGATAGAAATTTTATAGTGATTTATGGTAGAACAAATATTATTGACAGAATTCATTCACAAAATTTAACAACCAGGTGCACATAGAAACCTGATGCATATAATAAGCCCACCAGAAGTTACATTGATCACCCTGGGTGGCCCCAAACCAGAATTTTTGGGACAGGAGTTGGCTTAAAAGTGTCGTTTCGGTCCTGGCTAAAATTCGGGATGGCCCAACACAACAGTCTATAATAGGCAATTCACGACGCATGTTAAAAAATCCACTCTTGTATACAATCGATAGGCAAAGCATTGTCAGTGTGACATCATAGCTGCTCATACCTCATTTAAAACCCTCTAGGAGGCGCTAAAGAGTGTCCGGGATTTGCGTCGCGAAAATATGGTAACCCTACCCCATATGGATGCCAGATAGACAGACCGTGTCATTTCGACACCCTCCTATCTGTATATTACATCGCATTGTGTTTTGCGCATAGCATTGTCTATTGTTTGTCTTGGACAGATGAAAATATAAAATGTGTGAACCCCTGTTAAGAACCTCTATGTTTTAGGCTCATGTCCTGCGCCCATGCATGAGAATGCGCTGTAGAACGGGATCTATAACAGTTGATAGTGTAGTACTCTTCACGGCGATCTTTAGATGTACACTATTATTTCATTCGGGTGAATATCATCTGTAGTCTGATCCATGTATATATACTTGTATAGAATTAATTGGTTAATTGATTGTCTGTGATCCCAAGGGCCAAATGAAATAAGAAAAGCGTCGCAAATGTATTTTATCACCAAGTTAACAATAAATCTGAATAAAATGATTTCCTATCCGTCTTGAGCAGGGGTGGGCAATTATTTTTCTCCGTGGGCCAAATGAGAAGCAGAAATATGTTGGCGGGCCGAGTCAGAAATTTAGAATATTTAGCGTATTGATTTTATTTCTACATTGGGAGCAGTGAATTACACGAATTGNTGCTCAGTGGATGTGTTGATATTGGGGNATGANAAANTGACGGTTAATTACCCAANAAAAATANTTATTTGCCGTNATATTTTGAAACAATGTTAAACATGATACATTTTAAAGTCTCTTTAAACCCNTATCCGCGTTTTTCTATCAATACATTAAAATGTATTTGGAATGGCGGAAACAACCCGTCGTCATCCCCCCAAACGTTGGTCTTGGGCCCCCCATAGAGNTNTANACCAAGCTCCTAGGGGCTTCGCCCCCAGATCAGCCCCATCGAGATACACGATGTACAACTGCACATCTTGTATACACTAATTGGCAACGTTCATGCCCCAAATCGCGCGAAGCGTGGAATTGTTTCATGATTCATGATCCAATCGGTCAATAATATTGGTAATTGCATATATATTGCTATATTTTTTAACCTCTCTTAGCCCGCGTAGTGGCCTAGTCAGTCTTACCGCTAGAGCTGAGTGAGGTACTGTCTTGGAAATATTCGGGAGGGCCCGTTGGTATAATTACTTCGTTACATGTTGTTATTTCGTGACCTCCCGTCTGCTGTGTGAAAAGATATTAAAATCGACTAAGCGTACCAAACTAAAAAGACGCATCCGATTCCCGATTGGTATTTCTTCACTGGCAAATATTGCCTATGGACAATTGAACTTCGTGGTTTTCGGTCAACATAAGGGCAGTCCTTTTCGGCCACGGTTTTCTCGCCGTCGAGCTTTTTTCTCTTTACTTAGTTAATATGATCAGCAGTTGCAATTGCAGTGCCTTCTCGGAATCCCGTGTTGGCCTAAAGTTCATTTATCTAGGTGCATCGTAACGCGGTAATGGCTAACGCCGAAATGCCCAATTCTAAAAACCATTAATCTCTAAATCACGCCGAGCGCGAGAAAAATTTGAATGAAGTTGCATAAATTTTCCAAAAAATACCCTATAATTCATGTTCATTCACGAAATAATTTTGGGCGCCCGTCGAGCTCGCCACCCAATTGGGGGGTTTGGGGTGCGGGAGTTACGGTCCTGATGATAATATATAGCTTATTGTCTTGGTAACTGGTTTCCGAGACGTCGGCACTGTGCAGCTTGCCGATATGGCCTCGTTGTTTAGCCAAGGTTGCAGTTATTAACCATCTTTGAATTTCAATTTTCGGCTTTCTTTTTTTGACATCATTTATGGGTGGTGATATATTCATAAAAATGATGAGCACTGATTCACTTGTTTTACGAGTAATGGATTTGGAAACACATCACGTAACAATATGAAACACAGACCGTGTAATGCGTAATGTGACAATGGCAACAAAGAACGGCATAATTTGCTAGATTGACTTTACTTTGAATCTGGATTTGGCATGTGAGGTACGTATAGGCTGCGTAATCACGGTATGTTAATGAACAGGCTTGATAGTATGAGAATTTCCGGTTCAGTTTATACTTCCTATGGTTTTAGTCCACGCAGCAACATTAAAAAGTACGTTTTATATTTTAAATTTCAAGCAACCTTTGGCGGGCCGCACAGAATAGCTCCGCGGGCCGCACTTTGCCCAGGCCTGGCCTTGAGACTCGTCACGCAAAGTAGTCACAAACTAATTAGCAGCAACGCAACTACTACAGATTGTAGCATTGTTATTCGGTATGAATTGAACTATACAGTTCATACTTTGAACGATTAAAACTTGACCTGACATGAACTTGGCATCAATGAGAGAACACTAGCTATCTCAATTGAAATATCATTAGCTCGACGGTAACAACTGAGTGGGTGGCTCAAAAAATAGCCAATGTCAATAAGTATATTGCGGTTGTACGGATTATTTCTCTCCGATAGATGTATGCTGGAATTTTCATCGCTTGCGTCATGGAAGTAGTCAATAATGTACTATATCGTTAAAGCAGGTATTGTTTTGAAGACAATCAGATAAATCTGTAGCGGTAGCGAGAGCGACAGTGTTAAACACTTTGGTGGCCAGCAGCTTGCATTCAACAACACTATACTTTTTGCGTCGAGGCATTCTTATGGGTGACCGAAATGCCACTCTTGGATACGCGAGAGTCGCAAACATGGTCATGACTTCTCCACATACAAGTAAGTACGTATATTATTGTTAGATCGCTACTTGGTAGTAGGAAGTGCAGGGTAGCAAACAACCGCCCTGGAATTCATCGCAGTGGTAGAATATCTCGTTCAGGATAACCTAACCCTTATGCCCAAACGAACATTCCAAAACAGCAAATTCGATTCAATACGTATAATATATGCTCCAAAACCTTGTGAAAAAAGATATTGCTCAATATATCACGGTATCTTTGGAATTACTTTTATAATGGACTGGATTTTTGAAGAGACAAATTTCTTTTGCATGCCGATAGATAGGATACTGTTGACTCGTGTCGTGTCGTGTCATATCTATCTGAACTTGTGTATAATAAGAATATGTTAAACGCCAAATCGTTGCTATTGTTGAAAAGAATGAGACCATGCCAATTGCAACTTCCAATCTCGTAAACAAAGGCTACTAGGAGAAAAAATCATGACAGATGGACCTACGTCCTTTAGTGACAACAATTCGAAAATTCGTTTAGTCAATTGTGTTACAGTTTCACTATCATAATATTCCATCCATCATAATGGATGATTGCTAGAATGCCATACGGAATTGTACGATAACCACAGGTGGCAATTGAGTTCTTGCGGTTATGTTGGAGTACATGACACATCATTAATAAAACGACTAATGAATGTAAGTGAATTACTTTACCGAATTGTGTACGTGATCGAAATCATTTTATTTCAAAACAATAATATATTTCTCAAATTATATGGGTTACAATATGATTTCATGTTTGATCCCGCAGAAATTGTGAATCAGTTACTGAAGTTCATGGAATGTGTAATCAAATAAGCTTTGTTATGTAAAGTGTCTGAAAAACTTTATAACTAGAGCTTCGCAAATGTAGCACATCACGATAAAAAAAGTATTTTGTTTTGTTTTGGCGCTTTTGCTTGGCGTGGTTAGTTGCGGTCACAGTTTTGAGCCGTTAGGATTTCGATAATTATTGGCGTGACAAATACACCAGCAACGATATTGAGATTTTGACAATACCAGTTGCGTTGAATCGGTAGCGTAAAAGTAGCATTTGCGGTCACATGTTTTGAGTGTTTTGACAATATGCCAACTAGAATCTAACCAATCAATAACTTATTAAACATATATGGTAATACCTAACAACATCGCTCACATTCTTTGTCAGTATTAATAAATAGTCGCTCCCATTTTATGCCATTTCCATTTCCAAATCGTCAGTAAACCTAAACAATTCGGTTACAGATGTATCGGTTAAAATTTTGAAGACGCTTTAGTGACTTGTCAGACGCAAAATTACTTTATAACTGCATGCTATATGGAGCCCAAGAAAATTGTAACTTTACGCTATACTGCATAACGTCGAATATCTACGAATATGATGATTTGTGTGAGAATTGTTGTGTAGTTTTCCGTGTAATAAAAGCGGGATATCGGTCGGATAGCATCCGAAACATACATTCATTCCGAAATTTCGAAACTACTACCCGACACTGTTCCCATATATGATAGGATCGTATACCTATACACACTACAAATAATGCACAAGATCCTCCCGGTCATCTGATCTGCGTAAGTCGCATTTTAAAAGGCCTAGAAGTGGGCAGTGCTACAGGTAGCCATATACGGAATCATGTTAAAGAATATC
Organism: Botryllus schlosseri; assembly: GCA_000444245.1. Taxonomy (NCBI): domain Eukaryota; kingdom Metazoa; phylum Chordata; class Ascidiacea; order Stolidobranchia; family Styelidae; genus Botryllus; species Botryllus schlosseri. The sequence goes on from ATSW01004205.1 coordinate 6,496, forward strand.
GGTCTGGTGCAAATGATCGTTGTAATCGAAAATACCATGAATGCCATAAACAACCACAACACAACAAATATACGATTTGTTGAATCTGTTTGGAAATACTACAATTTACGCAACCCTTTCCAGATTGTTCCGATATTCCGGCGACTTATCAGGTCAACGTTGTGATCACCGTCTTCGTCTCGCTTCTATTCTTCCTCGGCCTCATCGGAAACGTTTGTACACTGGCGGTGATTCTTAAAAACAGAAGCCTGCAAACAAATTTCAATCGATTCCTTATCAGCCTGTGCGCTTCCGACCTGGTATCGGCCTGCATTTGCTCTCCGTTATGGCTGTACCGGAGGACCTGGGGATTTACCACGTGGCAATGGGGCATCGCTTTATGTAAGTGATTTATGAACATTGCGTACGGCCGTACGTATTGCACTCTATATAGATTGCGGTGACATGGGCAGCAAGCATATTTTCGTAATGGCACATTATTTTTTGTCACATAAACTAATTTCGGATGGATGTTTACAGGTAAATTTTATTGGGTAACGGACTTTCTGACGGATTTCACGACTTCGCTGCATATTTTGTCATTTTGCGTTTTGCGTTTCTACGCCTTTTCCTGCCCGCTTACGGCGCCGACTACGAGATTCGGAGAGTGGCATTTTCGATTTTACATCGCCGGATTATGGATCTTCTCACTGATTGCTGCCCTGCCGCACGCTCTCTTTATGGATGTTCGACAGGGTAAGAACTTTGTACCGGTATCAATATCCATGCATGTACACATTGTACACCATATCGTAGTGGAAATCCATCCGTTTACTAATCTATTCAAGCTTGGCTACGCTCACATGCAATTTTAGGGAACCATTCATTTATGGGTGTCGACTGGCAAGTTGCTGTTGTTTGTTTCACACGATATTATGTGCTTGTTGCTTGACAGCCTTTTCCACCACGGTCAAGGAGAATGCATAGTGTATAAGATGCGAAATAACGGACAAAGGGAAGTGGAGCGCGTTATAGGTTTAAATTTTATACATATTGTCTCAAATGACCATTTGTCAAAACAGCGCACCGTTCCACTGCAGCAACAACCACTATAGACTCTTTTGAGATAGGCTAAACTGCTCCTAGTTCATGAAATTGGAAATGTGAATCGTAATATTCAGGGTTCGTGTTCATAATAAATTGTGGTCGATGTAGGTTATTTAGAATTATTTTATCTATTAAGACTATATTGCTATCTAATGACATTATCTTGGCTTACGATATTTGAATGAAGTCCAAACATTCCTGCCGTGGATCGCATAACATCAGTTTGAGTCAAACATATGTCTGTTTTAGCGTGTTTATCGAGTTTATCCTTCTATCGATTCGATCGATAAACACGAGACAGATTAAAACAAACCAAAGGTCTACCGTAAACCAATAACGCGGGGCTTTTTCACAGAGAAAAGCCTGGATCCGTGGCCGTCCTGTTCAATCCGTCAAGAATTCAAAGAACAATATCACATCTACAGCGCCATCATCTACTCCTCGCTGTTCTACGTTCCTGCGGTACTTATCACGATATTGTCATTTTTCACAACGAGGAATCTGAGGAAAATGACCGAGTAAGGAGACATATTTCTAAAGTGCTTGTTAGATAAACTGGCAGGATAGTAATATTGTTATCAGCGGGACCTGCATTGACGTTGTAGATATACAACAACGATGAGCTATAGATAATGCAATATTTTATGCGACTTGATTGATTAAAAATTATTTGCAATTCACGCGATCATCCAAAGGAATAGACGGACTCTATCGTATATCCGGCTCCGGACTCACAAAATTCCTTTGCGGCTCAGTATCATTGCCATGTGTATTTGCATGAGCTATTTCCCCTGGTATTTCGATGTTACAACTATATACTATCAACACTCAACGATTACATACATATGGACAACGGACATTCGTGCCTATCTTGAATACGTGGGGATGTCATAATAAATAGGCCAGCGCAAAGCGCAATATGCTATAAACTCAATTTCACTTCTGTGCGGTCCCATTACTCGCTCCTGGTACGTGACGTGACCAATGACCATTGACTTGAAAGGTAAATAGTAAATATCCTGGCGCAAGCTAATCCCAAATTACGTTAAGGCCGACTGAGGATCTACGTTGCGTACGAATTTGCTGACGCAGATCATCAATTACGGCTATATTGATGATAGGCAATAACATCGGAATATTTGTAGAAGCTTCAAAACGACTCACACATAAATTATATTAGTCGAGCAGTATATTTCGTGTCAGTTGCGAGACGAAACATGGACTATCACAGGGGCGCCTTTATTTTGTGCTAGGAAACTTATGACACTTATGGAAACTTATGAAACTTATGAAACTTATGGAAACTTATGAAACTTATGAAACTTATGAAACTTATGAAACTTATGGAAACTTATGAAGATAAAGAGACTCTTGGAGGAAGAGCCGTTCAATATACAATTGAAGAATATCTTCCTATTGAAATGAACCCGAATATTTGAGCCCGAGACACGTCAGGGGTAATCGTCAGCAGCTAGTAGAGAATTGAAAAGAACATTGTATATAGCAACAATCGCAATGACATAATGAATACAAGCCAATAAATAACCAATCAATTTTAGTTGAAACCGTCCAGACATGTCGTATACCTTATTGTCATCGCATATATGTGCTGTGTCGATGTTTGATATGAACGCACGGCATCACGCACACCAATACTACTTACCGCAATGGTGAGAGTTCAGTATATGCATGCACCCGCTTTATATTATAAACCTGACTGGAAATAAAATTTCAACCATACTTGGATAACTAGAAAATTTTCAGCTTTTCTGAAGTTGATTTGAATTAGAATTATTGCATTTTTTACAAGTTAGATTAGAATTAGAATCACTGCATTCGCGAAAACTTGGAAATTGAATGAAGTTCAGTTAATATCAGATCGGAGCTCGTTCTGATAAGCATGGGAATGGCAAATGTGTGTGCAGCAGACTTGGCTCGTTTCGCACTATACAGTTATACTGTAGAATTTCCAGGAAGACCAGAAATTGGATTAAAAATTAAAGCGCAGAAACATTTAACAAATTCTATTATAATTATATTACTGGCATTTCTCTCTAATTAGACAATAATAATCTAGTTGGCCAAGTCTGTTCTCAACCTGTGGGTCGCGATCCACCAGTGGATAGCGCAGCTATTTCAGGTGGGTCGCCAAGAATTTCTAAATTTTACAGTGTTCCATATTCAAATATGCCAAACACGTTATCCTATCACGATTAGGCGAGCAAACACCCGTTCTCCTCTTAATGAAATTGTTTTGCGCCCATATAAGTACCACGTTTCCGTGCTCACTAAAATGAGTGTGTCAGATTTTCGTGACATTCATCGCCAACAAGATAGCATAATGGTGAAGCGTCCGGCTTCTTGATCGGTAGGTCGTGGATTCGATCCCCGGCCGGGTCAGATCAAAGACCTGAAACGTGTCCGTGAATTCCCTGCTTGGCGCTCATGCATTACTGGGGTTTCGTGGAGGGGTGGTGCATGACTCAGAAAGCCGTAAAGGCTATATCTGCACTTCCTTGTCTAGCGGCATATGCACATGCACATCATGCACTCATGGTATGCATATGCACAGATCGTGTGTATGTGTATCATGAGTCGGTGTATATGCCGCAAAAACATCAAGGACAAAAATAAACTACGTCCTCTGATTGAAGCGCGAAATTGGACAGTGTATTTGTGTATCCCGTAAAATTATAAATCCTTCCGCCAAAGGCTTTGCGAACTTTGATTGGAAAATGCGGTCTAGCGTGATTATAATCAGCAAACACTTGCCGTGACACAAGACCTTGTGTGTCGACGTAAAATACGAATTACTGATTGAATACGTGGTGTCTCGTTTGTAATCATCTGTTGCATGTAGGCCTGTTATTGTCTTCCTGTTATTGTCTTCTATTTAACTTGTAGGTGTCTAATTTAACTCGTTACACACACAGACGTTGTCGTTGTTTGTGGTATTCATGGTGTTTGTCGACTACTATGGTTATTTGGTCATGTACACCAGGCCAGTTTTCTTCATTTCTTCATCTCGGTCGGACTCGAACCAGCAGCCCATTGGTGTTGCAGCTGTGAATCATAACACTACGCTATGTCGTCACTGCTCTCCTCGTACGTCGAATGACGTTCTCATTCGTTCGGTCACATCTCACGGTGGGTCGCATGGCATGGCATTAAAAGTGGGTCGCAAAGTGAAAAGGGGATTTAATCAATTTATTGTCACCACGCATTGTAATTACGTATATGTACTATGTAGCCAACTAACTTCTGCACGTTTCACAGACACTGGCGTAGCCAGAGAGGGGCGAAAGGGGCGATCGCACATCCCAATTTTTTGGAAAATTTTCGAAACATCTATAAATATTACAGTATTTTTCGGCAGATGAATGCAACCTAAAAATTATCTTCGCGCGTCGCGCGATTTAGTGTCCATACGTGTCTTGATATTATAATCGGTATCCCGAAAAATAAATTCTTCCGCAAATACCCATANTTGAATTTAGCTGCATTCTCAATTATGAGAATACAACAGTACCAGTAGATACATTATCTATAGAGTAGGGTTACCATACGTCCTCCTTGGAAATGTCCTCCGAGGACGCCTAAATGTTCTCCTTTTTGGCAATTCGTCCTCCTTCACAGCTTCTAGAGGTATGATGATGAATAGATTCGAGTGAAAATGGGCATAAATGACGCTAAACAGGAAATTCGTGGTCCGAACGTAAGTGACGAACTCCTTTTTTTAGTCAACCAACCAAAATTTCGAGGTTTACCATTTTTCCGGATTTTACTCTAGTATTGTAAGTCTGAAGATTTTGAGAAAGTGTCCTTCTTTCCCGATAGCAAAATATGGTAACCCTACTATAGAGTAGCCCGAGGTCGTTGAGTTGATTGAGTCCAGGGGTGTCAGTTCAGTATGGGGGTTGGGGACTGTTAGTTACGGCAATATCCATTCCGGGACACACGAAGACATATAGGATAGGCTATACGCGACTCCCGCAAAGTGCACTCCCAAAATGATTGACGGCCATAAAACCGACGCATGTATTCCGAAGCCTTCGATATAGATTTTCGGGTGCTTAAATGGCTGGCGCCTGATAATCATGTCGCTGCAATCAGACCCCTTCAACATAAATGCGTTTGACACAGGAAAACATCGCCACCTCCCGTTATAAAAGGCTAGCCTAATTTGAAATCGCACGAGTCTGATCAAAGGAGTTTTTAAATTTGATTTGGTACGTATCAGCGATTCCAACCTTAGAGTAGCGTCAATCTTTACCAGAGGTTACTAAATAACCGTGCTCCAACGAAATAATTAATAAGAATGGACACCACTTGCTCATATACAAGCACCAATATTATTGATCAATTTATTTCATTTAATTCAAAAATATTTACGCTCGGCGCGACTATAGGCCCAAAATTCACACTGATTGTTCACTTAGTCACTTAGTGTCAGCGATTTGGGCTCGTTCGTGAAACGATCGCCAAATACAAGCTATAGTTGGCAACTGGAAGCTTCCATAGGGTATGTGTGTGTGTGTGTGTGTGTGTGTGTGTGTGTGTGTGTGTGTGTGTGTG
>KE605332.1:1037-31226 GCA_000444245.1 Botryllus schlosseri
GTTGTCAGATCCGATTATTCTACTTATGGATATTAAAACAAATATGGTCCGGACCCACTTCCAACATTTCAAAGAACGCAGTCCGCCAAATGCGTATTTTCTGGTCTATATGCACAATTGTCCATGAATGTTCTTCTTTTGGCACATTGTAGCAATAGTCAGCCAAGCGGTAGTATGTTGGTATTCAACGTTTTACCGCAAAAGAAATGACGTATCTCTGCTTATCACAATACGATTTGCAATTAGCTCGCTCTGTTATTATCGGCATACTGATTATAACGGCGAAGTACACCTACGAATTGCCTCTGAACATTAACTGCGTAGCCTCTAGCCATGATTGATTTAAATCTTGATCACGTAACTAAGCGGATTTACTGTCAGCATGGAACTGGCAAGTCTGGCAGCGAAACATTTGTAACACCACAGCAGATATGACGGGCATTACGGAACACACCAATGAAAATCGGACCCATGCACTATACATGCATGCATAGTTATATGGTCAGAATGCTTTAATTACGACGATGTTTTGGCATTGTAATATCGTTAGTGCCGCATACTTGAAAATCGGTACAAACGCTTCGACAATTTTCAATCTAGACAAGCCGGTAGGCTATTTGCAAACCGTTTCACAGCCGACTGGTGTTCATTCCGAATACCTTGCTGTGGTTGACATTCTGCTTCCTGGCAGCATTCGCTTTCAAGCTTTTGTGTGCAAAGTAGAGAGGGTGCTGTTTGGGGAAATCCCGCAGCCGCAGTGGATTACTGGTTACTGTTGATACAGNNATACTCGGTAGTGGGAAATACCTATTTACACAAAGAGCATAATAAATAAAGCTGGGTAAACCGGGTACCTAACTGGTTTGATTCCGATTCCATGCAGTACAAAGCATCCGCCTAAAATCCGGCAAAATTTGCGAACGGCAACTATCATATACTATGATGTATGCCAGTGGTTCCCAACATGGGCGATATCGCCCCCAAGGGGCGATTTGGCGGCCAAGGGAGTGAAAATGACGAAGCGGACTATAGGGGGAGAAAATGGACAAAGGGGGCGGAAATAGCGAAGGGGGCGACAGGGGGCGATGACGCGTTAAAATGGATATATTGGAGTCAAGTCGAAGAAATGAACTTTTTTTAATCAACCCACGAAAATATATTTGCGATGGTGTAAAATTCGACATTANGCCTANAAGTTGACATTTTTTCTAGTCAACCCGTCGATGATTACAAATTTTATACTGATTTTTCGGTACACGAANTCGGGTGGCGAGGATCGGCGCCGAGCTTGAAAAGGGGGAGATGAGTCGAAAAAGGTTGGGGACCACTGATGTATGCAAACAAAGAATGGCCGCCTAAAATCGCACTACGTCCCCGTTTATTTGTTCGCGTGAACTGAATTCGAGAGAAGTTGCACTNCGGTCGGGAACTGAGAAATATGATCAAGTGCATTATCAAAATCATGCNTGGCGGTTGCAACAATTTAAGAGCATGATTCACTTCATTGTTCTCCTATTNATATAGTTCGCCGAATGGTCACCGTCAGATGAAGTCAGTAACTCAAGGCCATTCATAATTTCAGCACCCAAATTAAGGATATTATTCGCCAACAAGTAAAATCAAAATGATTTTGCAGCGTAGGATATGAACCCTACTGGATTGCCATGTGTCTTGATGTAATCATACAAAAAACGTGTTCGGCCAATTAGTCTCTAAAACTTAGAGAGTATAGGACTACATATAGACCTTGCGGCCACGACTTTGCACATCTAATTATAATGTCACCTATACNGTGTGAAGTACTCTGCTGCTGTACGCTCTTACATCATCCATTCCAGCTTCTAGCACTAGTAGTTTTGACTTGCCATGGGATTTACTACNTCTATTCGTATTAAGATAACAAAAACATTCACGNGGCCACTAGCATTTTTCAATGATCGCAAAGGTACATCTCACATCACACCACATTGTAGATGGAAATCGGATAATTCGATGATTATCACTCCAAAGTATGGTGTGTATCAGGTAAGCAGAACTTCCAGGTAACAAATTGTTATTTCGAACCCTATCAACGANTGCGAAAGCACAATTTGATACCTGAAAGGGCCGTTTACCTGATGCAAACCCCTCATTACCCTATTCGTGAAAGGTGTGTATTCACACCCGTNTACCAATAATGATACACGGGTGTGAATATACACCAACAGTACACGAAAGCAGAAGATATCTCAGACTTACAGCACAGTGTAAATCAAACTCAACATTTTAATCCATATGATGCTTGTAAGAAGGGGCTTATAAAGGTATTCACGTAGGCACGAAGGATTTATAANNGCGATAAAATACTTANGTTANGTTTTCCTGTACCACCTTTTGGGTGTAAATACAGGCNNTTTTCTTCGACAGTGTNTGCTGGGATTCNGATGACTACGCCTATCGTAACATGTAAACCCAAGCGATTACAGTGTATCNCCCAACTGACTGCTTGAAGTATGCTACACCTGAAAGAAGTCATCATTAGTTAAACTGTACTTCAGTACTTTTTGTGCCATCATTTCAGCTACAAAGTTAATTAGTTTTGACTTATAATGTAAATTGCAACGTATACCTGTATTTAGGCGTGCATTAAAATGGCCACTTCTTTCTATCTTCTAGTAGTAATGCCGAATACTTTACCACATCCNTATTTGGTGGTTAGCCCACACGCCACGCGTCATGCGGGAGGCACATCGACAGTAAACCAAAGTGCCGGTGATCATATTTCCTTATAAATCTGTGTCAATTGTCAAATGAATGTGTGTCAATGAAAAACACCGAGAAGTGGTAATTCGATTCAATTGCAACAAAGTCATCTGTGATTTATGTTTGCTCATATATAATCCCAATAATTTAATCCCAATTATATTTGAAAAATAGGACAAGAGTTCTCTAACGAATTTCGAAAGCGATCGAATAGCTTTTCTCTTCCCATTCGGTGTCATAAAAGCAGATCAGTATACAAGCGACTATATCAACTTCCGCAGATATCCCCGGCCCCTCTGAGCAGAAAAGTATAGTATCAACCGGCCAGCAACGAACGACTCTATATCCGAGAAGTCACTGAGTCCACAAATATGTGGGAACGTAAACGAAATCTGCAAATTCTACAGGGGTTTACCGCCTTTCATGCTACGTTTACCATAGATTTGAACAGTCGGGTGAAGGCGCAGCCGGCAGCACACAGGTATCGGTAAGCGTGTAGTACAATCTGCGGGATGCCGATTTCAAGAGCCTCGTACCTGTCTCTTGTGATCAATTTATTCCGGCTTACTGATATACTGTGAATCCTTTGTTGTCATCCATTCTTCATTCTCAAACACGATATAGATGGCTGACAGGCCCCGATATAATTACTCCTTCCGAAATACTTATGAGATTTTATTAGAAAAGTAGAAAAAAACAGGCGTGTGCGATGAATTACTGCTTGCTATTCAACGTAACTAATAACTTTGCATATACTCGGTATTGCATTGGATGCTAATTAAAAGATTCAATAAACCGTGAAGGCATAGGGACCCATGTTCTGCAATTATATTCATGCATTTAGACGTGTTAGTATATCATAAAATATTGATTTTACAATCTGTAGCTTGAGGCGGCGCCGTAGTATATTGACATTCATACAGACAGACAGAAAGTTTTACTCAACAATATTTGCAATTAACAACCAGTATATTTTGCATAGGATCTCTATGAGCAACAGGGTAATGAATTGCTCAGTTGCATTGATAGAGCTCAGTTGCATTGGTAGCGCACGAGTTAAGCTACACAGTGTTAAGTTGGAAACCGTTTTATCAAATATCAGTTGGAATCAAGAAAAATAGTTTCAGGCTGAACGGATGGAAGAAAGTGGGAACGGTACAGCATAAATAAAATGAATAATAAAAATAACTAAATGATACCTGGAAGAGTAGATAAACGTAGCGAATTGGCAATTTCAACATAAATGAACAGGTTGGCTTGTCATTCTACCACCGGACCATATAACACACCACGTAACACAAAAAAAGATAGTTTGAAGGTTTAATTAAGATAGGTTTCGAGTCTTAAATACCTTCACTGACTCTGAAAGCCGTACCACTCGCATAAGCATTTTCGTGTAATGAAAAAGCCCAGGACGCAAGTGATCCAGTTGGCAGCTTACGAATATTAGAAAAGAGAGTACAGGCATAAAATGACAATTGCCAAATTATCGTATACTAAAAAATGGGTTCAAACATATCCCACGTGCTCGCGGAGTCTGCCTCGTGGGATCGTCGGAGGTCAAGACACAACCCGACTCACACAGAAGACAATTTACAGTAATTATCCATCATAATCCTGGTGTTGTGTGGAAATCGTGTTTCGATGATTTTCCTTCAATACTGCTCTTGATGCATAGCTCATTTTGTGGATCTCCATATACCTAATTGGGTAGGATTGTGTTTTGGTGATTCGGCGGAAATTTAGGGTACGGCGAAGGCTTGCATATGAACGAAAGGGTTCGACAGATCGTAAAAGTTAAGAATCACTGTACTAGAACAATAACAATCCGTATCTGTTTCTTTAATGGTTGTAAAGCCTACTCCTGTCTTCGTGGACTTTGTATTCATATTAACTCACGGCCTTCAACATGATCTTGACGCCCATTTTCGAGGTTGGGATGTTCCGAAGACATCTTCCTTGCGTTCGCAAGCTTATAAACGGTAACTATTGCTACAATTAGAAATATGGCACATATAATTCCGAGGACTACCGATATTGTTTCCACGGAACCGCTGACCGGCGTCTCTACTGTTGTGGAGGTAATGGTGGTGTTGTCAGGATCGATCTGTTTCTTCAGATTGACGGCGTCGAATTCGGACTCGTAATGGTGCCGTTTGACAATCGTTCTATTTGGTTTTTTGGGGCATAGGTTGACGAATTGAGGGTGATTGCACTTTGTGTTGTCGCTCATCGGACAGTCGAATTGTAAGGTCTGTCTCCAATCGTCCAACGATTGTACGTGACGCTACAACAGAAGATTTATTGATCAACCAACCAACCAATCAATCAAGTTCAAGAAAGTTCCCTCTGTTCAATTTCGAGTGCTCGATTTCCACGATTCAAGTACTATATTATTACTATACTGTATTAATTATTTCATAAGAACGACATAAATTATGGAGTATTCGGTGGGTGATTTATTCAACTTGAAATTTTTTTTCGCATTTCGTGCGATTTATTATCAGTCCATGCCTTGCCTTCATTATCGGTACGGTCATCGCCGGCTATTAACGCGTCACCACTCACCACGCAGCAAGACATGCAATTTCAATCAACATGTTACTACGCGAAGTGTGTTGACAAAAAGTTCCCTGAAGAGGTATACTTAGTAATTTTGTGCCCTAAATTTAGGTTGACCAAGTCAACTCTATACTGGCAAATCTAATCACGTGAGCTGAGTGAGAATTAAAAATTGATCGTAATATATGCAGCCACTAATATTAGTGACGAAATTCAGTCATGAATGTAACATTTTTTCGCGCATGGTGCCACCAGACAACAAACACATGCTATGTCTTCTGTAATGAAAAACTCCAAATCGAGTAATTGGGGAAAGGCCCGTAGTGAAAGTCGGGTGCGGGAGCATCACCCCCAGATGTTTGGTTAATCACCCTATTTGGGGGAACACGACTGAAGATTTTTTGGGGGTGGGCTGGCAAAATTCTGGTTCGGTCCTGAAGGCAATAGTATATCGAATGATGATAATTGCGGCCCGTTGGAGAAGTGGGGGGATGTGGCTTAAATTGCACCAAATATTGGGTATATGAGTATAGGAGTAATTTTCCTTGAGAGTATGGACCGAAGCGCTCATATGCTGCGAAGCAATTCAAATGTACATGGAGTGTCGTTGGCAACAAAAACAAATATTATGGAAATTAGCAGTAACCTTACTGTTTTTTTACCAACTAGCTTGAAATACCAGATATATTCGTCGCTAGCTGGAAATACCAGATATATTCGTTGCTGGGAGATATGAGGGCAATAGTACATCGATTTAAAGGATTTAAGTGTACAAGGAAGTTTGGAAATGACACCCCACTGGAGATTGGTGTGAGATAACGTTCTAATTGTAAATAGCCCTGGTCAACGTATAGTGATAAACCGCTCATCCTTTTTCTGAATTCGCGTCAAGGTAATGTAATATTCTATAGAATCGTCAGTATAAGATTGCGGGGCTTTATAATCAAGCAATTAGGCACAGCATCCGGTACATGCGTCATGTACTGAATCTGTCAATATAAGCTTGGTTTGAGCTATATATAGCTTTCGCCGTTGACATACATTCCGTCATCACACTCTCACAGAACCATGAGAAACCTCGTGTAGCTGGCGATCATCACCCACATCAGATATCGCCAACTTCCGAAATTGATGAATTGGTCGAGCACTTATCATAAGTAGTCTGCCACCACTCTTAATAAGTCGGCAAGACGATTCGAGTAGTCGAATCTGAATCGAGTAATAATTGTAATAATCCAAGTGTAGAAAAAAGCTAACCACAGTAATGCAGACGGTGTCCGGTCGATACTGAGTAAACCATTACCGAGAATGCCATTACCGAGAATGGGCACCACCGAAAATGGGCATTACCAAGAACGAACACCACTGAGATTAGGCATTACCGAAAACGAACACCACCGAGAATGAACATTACCGACAATGCCATTATCGAGAATGGACACCATCGAGAATGAACATTACCGATAATGGATATCGCCGAAAATGGACATTATCAAGAGCGAATACCACTGAGATTGGACATCACCGAAAACGAACACCACCGAGAATGAACATTACCGAGAATGCCATTATCGAGAATGGACACCATCGAGAATGAACATTACCGAGAATGGACACCACCGAAAATGGACAATACCAAGAACGAACGCCACTGAGATTGGACATTACCGAAAACGAACACCACCGAGAATGAACAATACCGAGAATGCCATTATCGAGTATGGATACCATCGAGAATGAACATTACCGAGAATGGACACCACCGAAAATGGACATTATCAAGATCGAATACCACCGAGAATGGCTATTACCGAGATTGAACATTGCCGAGGACGAACACCACCAAAAATGGACATTACCAAGAACGAACACCACCGAGAATGGACATTACCGAGAACGGGCACCACCGATAATGGCCTTTACCGAGAATGGACATCACCGACAACGTATATTACCGAGTATGGACAGTGCCGAGAACCTAACATATTGAGACGGACGATGTCGTGAAATATAAACCAGGAAATATCTAATACCATGACGTCGTGATCTGGACTTTTGCAAATGCATACCATGCGCGCATAATAGACACCGCATGGTGCATATGTCACTGGACAGAAATGTCGCAATTTTGTCATCAACGTATACAAAGTATACAATACAGGCATGTTATGCATATGTAGGCTACATATCGTTTGTATGTGCATCACGACGTTGCCATAGTCGGCGTCGATTCTCACGTATAAATTTATCGGCAACATCCGTCTTATTAAGCTAGATTGTCGGCATTGTTCATTTTCGGTAATGTTCATTCTCGGTGGTGTCCATTCTCGGTGGTGTTCATTTTCGGTAGTGTCAATTCTCGGTAATGTTCATTCTCGGTAATGGCAATCCCGGCAATGTCCATTCTCGGTAATGATTTTCTCGGTATTGGTATAGAACCAATGCAGACGACATTTCTGTTCTGTGGTAATCGACCACATCATTGAAAGAATGCGCAAGAAGATAGATAAGCTCGAAAATATAGCGAATTACCTCTAATATCGTGGAACTACATTTTGTTTCACTCATATAAAATACGTCTTTGAACGTTCTATGGCACGCATACTGTTATGGTCCCCACACTGTTATAATGAGTGAGCATCGAATGAATACTCTTCTTGACTGGAATTGTAATACTGGATTCGTAATAGAATCACTCAGCGACTCGACTTAGCCCAGATCCCCTTATAAGTTATTCAATATAAGCCGCTGCAGACAATCTTAATGAAAGAAACGGCACTACCACTTACGTTCATAAGTTCAACGTTGCAATCGCATTTCCACTTGTTCCCACTTATGTCATTGCCAGAGGGTCCTCCGTTGCTGATTGCCGTCAAGTACCAATCCGCATGGAAGATTTTCAAACGATTATCGCTGATATTCAATTTCTCCACAAGACTGTAAATAAAAGTCATCGCGTAAATTTGGAGTATGCCGATTGATGTTTATATCGCATCATCTGTCTTCAATGTCATCTGCGTAGTAGAGAGCATAGACACGAGATAAATGGATGTGCTCATTTGTACATATATGGTAATAGAATTAATTTCATTTGTGATTATTATGATTACAGAGCTATATTGTGGAGCATTGTTGTCGATGACTCTTTATAATAATAACGCATACGTCTATGACCATTGACCATCGACCACTCTACGTGGCGTGCAAGGTCGAGACTGAATCTCTAAGTGCTAAGTGCTAAGATATTGACATTTCATGCTAATAACAAAGGTTTATTCAACAATTGATAGGACACCAAATTGATTTATATTACCAGGAATTAGTAAACAAGCGTGCTGCCATATCCGTCAAATTGTTTCCTGATAGATCCACCGTCCGTAGTTCTTTATTCCCCTTAAAAAGCGCATCGTCTTGTAGGGAGGACAAATTGTTGTGACGTAGTATCAAATTCCTGAAGACAATGCATTCGAATAGAACAGATAAATGAATGTATGCTACCTGATATTCAACTACACTACAATGTATACACATGGGTGGATCGTACTTAAATTTACTTGATATTTGTGCGAGCTATAGCCTATATCAGATCATCACAAAATTACTTACTGAATCCTTGGAATGTTAATTAAGTCTGATAGCTGTAGCGACCTGATATAGTTGTGTCCTAAATCCACAGTATGCATATGGCGATAAGGCACCTGCAGAATGGATAAAAGTACATATATGTAATTTGGTAAATTAGGGAAAACTGCCGCTTACTTCTTGCAGAGGTGGAAAAGTAATAAGATGATTATGTGATAAGGACAGAACTTGTAAATTTGTGAGTGATGCGAAGGTGGATGGTTCAAATTCGGCTATACGATTTCCATCCAAGTGCAGTATCTCTAATTGGTCCAATCCAATAAATGCCTCTTTCTCTATGACGGATATATTATTTCCTGAATATCGTAATAAAAACACAGTTAGATTTTCGTATGCATTTACTGAAGTTCCTGGAGGCACTAGCAGATGAAAAATAATTTCCCGAGGTTAAACCGAAATATAGCTCTAGAAAGCTATTTGTGAGCTGTCACAACCTGGACTAGTGAAAGTATTCTATCACACTGTAGTAACTAGATTATCGTTTCGGAATACTTAGGACGGTCTTGCCTGCTTGCAACACTTAGTAGAGTGGTTACAGTTTGTACACTTTGAACCACAATATTCAGATACCATGCATTACCTAGAAACAGTGTCGATACCTAGGATAGACATAGACATTGATGAACACGTAACGGGCTTCCGCTCGCATTCGCGGCTTGCCTTATTATAAAAGTTTGAGTTAAAATACACGCGACCACGAACCTTCCCACGGGTTGCAACCATTGTATCAAACATTTATGCTGTTGGAATCAAAGGTGTAATCGTGGACTAAACTGACACGTGATTATTACTTGAGCACTATATTATCCGTTGAAATTGTAATGGTACAATCAATTACACACACCAGTTTACCTGATAAATTTAGCACTTTAAGCTTCCGCAGCCGACCAAATGTGCCATTTCGCAATACTTCTATCAGGTTATTATGCAGGGAAAGTTCTTGAAGTGATTCAACGTCTTCGAATGTCGTTTCGTCGACGTCATGTATTAAGTTACAGCTGAGGTGTAACTGTTCGAGCTGGCGCAGTCCTGTAAAAAAAAAATGATTCCGCATTTTGACACAATGAAGTCATACACCGCGTGCTGTGCACGTGGAAGTTTGTAACGAACTCCTCTGAATAGGTATGTATCACGAGGAGACAGAATCGTGTTGTGAGATTAGTCGAAATGCTATGAGTGTGTATATATTGTAATGGAACCTTTATTTCCTCATTTGGAAGCTGTTTCTCCTGCCTTTACCATACGCCTTCCATAAAATGTAGTCATAATAACCATTTTGTCAATGCAAATGCTGGTTATGAAGTATTACACTACTGAACATATATGGTAGGGGTTCAGATTAACGGAAAATACCTTATTTGCATTCGAATATCAAAATACCCCGGTAAAAATTTAACAAACAATGGGACCGCGAGTCCCTGTGTCCATTGTTCATCAATGAATAGAACTCGAATTGATCGATATGAAGACTTGTGGCAATTGCGTTGAGAATCGTTAATCCTTTAGCACTGGTTTCCAACCGGTGGGGAATTCCCCAGTGGTGGGAATTCATTGGTTTCTGGTGGGGAATAGACGCATTTGTTAAATATTAGATACAGGATAGTCTACATATTTGCGGAGACACGTGTGCGATTACCGTTACCAGTTAACTACTCTGGAATGTATGTATCGAAAATTATATTGAGTGTTGTTCAGAAAAACTCATTTTTACGATGGATAACCCATGATGGCGTCACAAACGCATTCGGCACGACCAGTATGACGTGATGTAACGCTTTCGCTAAATTTTGAGGCTTACCGCTTACCGGTATCGGTTCACAATACGTTTCATATTGCAGTTATAGGCGATTGTCTTGCGTACTGGTGTGTTTGTGTGTCTTGTGTACTCAAACAAGGACATAGCTGCTCCGTAATGACAGAAGTTAAGGAAATACAACGATAGTTTTGGGTATAGTGGGGAATGAAGGCTCGGAATAAATCTGAAGTGGTGAATGAAGACAATAAGGTTGGGAACCACTNTCGTACANGCTTTNTAGAAATATATGAATTCAACGTAATAACGTGATTACAGCCGTTCGCATATTCAGTATCAAACATGCATTCGCAAACCGATCTGGGTATCCGACACATATATCAAATCGCCAAATGTATTTTCGCAATTCAGTCGAAGGAAAATGCTGTTTTGATAGCAATATATGCATATGCTAACCGCATATCCAAATGTACGCACCGCAAACTCATTTTCACAGACATTTTTCGTTTTGAACCGAAACATAATCACCTGAGAATGCTCCCTTTTCTATACGCCTGAGATAATTTTCGCTTACGTCTATCCTCTCAAGTTTCCTATTACTGGTAAATATCTCTCTCCTCAGAATTCGAATTNTATTTTTCCCGAACTCTAAAGATTTGATGTTCTCGAACTTCTCCAGTTGATCTGAAAAAAAAAAGTTATATTCTTCGCGTTGTGCAACATCATATCTTTGCATATAGGAGACAGCCATTTCTATGATTGTGGTGAATGTCTTGGGGATATCGGCTGGGTGTGTGGAGTAGCTTAGCATCAGAGCTGTTTCTACAAGATACAAGATGTAATTTGATACGAACTAGAAAATGGATTTCAGGATTTTAAGCGCTTATCGATTGGCGATGCATAATCGATTCATAATCGTATTTAGATTGAANAATAAATATTGAATAAGTTTCAATAACTAGGCAAAAATTTAATTTCCGAGTTTTCGGGTGGAGGTTGCAATGTGTTTAATTGAGACAGTAGCCTAAAATTATGCATTTTCGGGTGTCTAAGAAGAATATCGAACATCAAAATCATCCCTAGTATTGAAGAAAACATATGTGAATAGCTATACTTCAAATAAATTTATAAATGGTTACCAAGCCTAAATGCGGGAAACGTGAAGATCCAAGGTGTGTATGGCAACAAAAGTCATTGGTGTAATGTATCCTTTGATGATGAACCAACCCCCTATTCCTCTTTCACTTACATTATTAATTCAAAATAGTTGTTCCAATCATCTCTCTCGTAACCACTTCTATTTTGTGCTTGACTTATTCACTCATGTATAAGTTACGTCATCGTATGCAATTCGATACGCCAAGACCGCAAGTGGGAAATATCCGTCGTGAAGTGCTTTTTGTTCACTATGCGGTCATATAATTTAATGGAGCGTATCATATACTGATAGCACAGCAACTTACCTTGTGTGAGGTCAGCAATACAGCTATCGTTCACGAACAGAGCAACAGAATTACGGCATGACTTTGATTGATAGATGCGGTCGGGGTCAGGTATTCTGGTGTAATTTGAGTAATCACACCATAACACCAAATTACTACCCTGCATGCATTCGGGGTATATAGAAGCTCTTTTATCGCGTCTGTTAATAAAAGAAGCGATTTAACTAGAGTACGTAGGACGTATGGTTATTATAGGTATGTATTTGTGCAATATATCACGTGTCGTAGACCATAGGTTCTTAAACAGGGGTCCACGGANCCATTGGGGGTATGAAGCACCAAAGTGGGGGTTACGAGACGCAGTGTACAATTTTTGGCTATTCAAATATCTATATGATTTTGCAAATTTACATTACAAATTTACATTATTGGTCGGGTTTTATCAACTCGAAAGTTTTCTTCGAGCCTGGTGCGATTCCTTTTCTNTAGCATTCTTGCTTTAAGTTTTGCTATGGCATTCCTTCAGACAAAAGAATATTAGGAGACTTTTTCGCAATTGTGACAGAATGGTGCCTTGAGTCCGTTACGGTGCTTTAGTGTAGAGGTGTGAAACTGCTGATGCGGGACTATTACAATCCGACATTTCGGTGATGAACGTAACTTCCGCCCCCAGACCAATGACGTTTCGGTGCACCGGCGTCGGTGATTAACATTTGGATCCTACAATCTCGGCACATCGGCCAAACCTCCGATTTTATTATCTCCAGACGCTGAAATGTCTCCTTCCCTGAAAACCACATTGGTTGTGTTGAGGACCCTATGGCTGCCAAATACCAGACTTGACAGAGTGCTATTTCGATCCTGGATAGGGGTACGAGAAACATTCGGCGACAGCTTAACTCACGAGCGGGTACAAAAGTGTAGGAAACACTGTCGTAGACGAAATGAAAAATCATGCGCGCTCCCAATGCAACGCGATAGCAAAATACATATGATGTAATACGGGGTGACCCAATGATGAAATAGCATACGTGTCATACTGTCATAGCAATGAAGGCAATAGCCCATTTTCCTTTCCTATGATAGTGAAATTTCTGCGTTTAGTGCTCCGAAAGCGTCACTTTATTATGTGTAAGCATAATAACTGCAAGCTATACAAGGCACTATTTCTCCAGCATGCGGGTTTGCTGTGATGTACCGTACATGACAGGTTTGTTTGTTTGTTTTGGGGTATTCATGGTGTTTGTCGACTACTATGGTCATTTACACCAGGCCGATATTCTTGTTATTTTCCGTAGCTGCCGACTTATAGCACGGCCCACCTCTAGGCTTTTGTAAGACACCGCTGACGCGGATGAGGTGGCGAGGAGGAGCCTAGGTAAACCTCCAACACTTAGATATCGGAATTCGGAAGTCGACCTCGGTCGGACTCGAACCCGCATCCATTGGTGTTGCAGCCGCGGATTATACCACTGCGCTATCTCGCCACTACGTACATGACAGGTATTCCCCAACAATAAATTGGCAACGTTAGGACCTCGAACCGCCGACAGAAATAAGAATATATTTGTTGAAACAGTATACCCAACTGAAGAAAAATTGCGTTTGTTACGTAAATAAATGTCGCAGGCGCAACGACTCCACAAAATGGGATTTTCCGTGACGCGAGTGTGTTGGCTGAAGGCAAAATAATGCTATGGATATAATGTGGCAACAGGTTTTTATTGACATAATTGCCGATGTTTAAATAAGGGCGTTAGCAAGGCCGATCCTAAGTATAACATACAGACTTACAGCCGTGCCGGAATACTTACGATGTACATTTATGTAGATCCATGTCATCAATTTCAGCTACGCAGTGACTGGCCAAAACCAGGAAAAATAAAACTACTGCAATAGATTTATAATACATCACAATAACACTTTATATGCATCACCTGAGAAAATATGCAACATATCACTATATCACTACCTGGCTAAATATTTTCTTGAATTTGTTGAAAAATACGCCAATGTTAAAAGCGTGACTCTTTGTGCTACAGTGAGATGTCCAGTCCCTGACATACTTCTCGTTTAGCAAAATGCAAAATATTTACTTATTGCGCGAAGGGATGGCCTACAGAATTGACACAGGTACAATTGAATTGGCCTACATTGGTATGATCTTTGTGTGATATGGTCTGATACCACCGTGATCAGCTATTTATTCACATAACGTAGACTACGTTATCAGATTCCTATAACTTTTTGTTCACAAATCCGTTTACATCCGCGGTCTTTATTAGGGAAGACGTGGTGTAACAATATTTTAGCTAAGGTGTATTGAAATAGTTCTCCGTCAAAGGCCGATCCAAGTGACTTCTAATAAAGCGACGGGACACAACGTGCTCTTAAAAATGTTGTCTTGTCTTATTAAGATAAGATTATACGATGTAACTGTGAGCTTCGCCAATTTTATTTGGAATTTCGTTGCACGACATCTCATGAATGCTCTTCCTGCGGAAGGACGTACTATTGTGTAGTCTGCAGAACGGTATAATGTTGATTTACAAGGTTTTGCCTCGAAGATAGTGTCACTCTCCTCAAGCTTACACAATTCGCAAAATTTCCTCGATCCTTAATGATATCACCACGGATTATATTGGCGAAATACACCATAGAATTGACAGTATAATATCTGCGTAGCCTCTAGCTATCATTGACTTAAATCCTGGTCACGTAACTCACAAATACATCGATTTATTATTCTGCATGGGATACGGAAGTCATGCTGCGAAACACTTAAAACGCGAGAACTGATACGGTATTACCGTTATTTCAGAAGACATGGTTTAAATCGAATCCATGTAGAACTCGTATAGTTTATGTGGCTGAAATGCTGGTACCTAATTATGGTAGCATCTTCGCAAANCAANTNNGCTCGTACCGCATATTATAAACAGCGTCATAAAANAGCGTTCATTGCGAACGCTTCGACGGTTTTAATCAACGAGATATGCNCAGGTAACCACGTGCTTCTATTTGATANGCAGCTTGTGTACTTTCNATGTTCCTTGATATGCTGACTAATGTGAGGCTGGCAGTACCCGCTTTTATGCTCGGCGAATTGGGGGAAACGAGAAGTGCTAATTGGGGATTACCGCAGTCACTCAGTTTTATGTACGATACGAGTTACTGGTAAGTTAAATAACAACTGCTGTCGGATAAGTACCTACAAATAGGTAGTGGAAATGGTTGTTGACACAAAACGAGCTGAATAAATCGAACACCTGACTGATTTCAATTCGAGTCCATGCAATATCCAGCATGAGCTTCGAACGCAGAGCAGTATCTGTTTCGCGACCATTATATCGAGATAGATACTAACAAAGACTGGAACATATCAGTTCCTTCGCGTCTTTTATAAGAACCAAACGCATCAGAAAGAAGTTTCTCTTTTTAAAGTGAATACTTTGTTGCGTCGATAGCAGACGATACGTAAGGCATTGGTATCTTCACACACTAAAGCAAAGTCCACTTGTACGAATATAACTTTATTAGTTACACGAGCTTTCGGAGATCTGCTCCTTTATCGGGCGTTAAAGCAGAACTTTAGACTTTAAATTTCAGCTTCAACACCTGTAGTGACCTTAAGTGGTCATGNTCAGCCATAATCGCATTCGCAAAAGTCGCATCAATCAAATCGCCGGAAGTGTAAGCCCGATGCACACTGCACTCGCGACGCGACATCACNAGGACTGGGATTGGTTTACACTGAAGGCGAAAGCTCTGTTTATTACTATTTTGAGCGCCTCGTTACGCCTCATTACGCTTCGCCAGGCAACGCTATAAAATGCTCACGGAACGTTTTTTTTCGTGGCGCAGGGAAGCGCACAGAGGCGGCAACCCGAGATCGAATGAGGTCGCGATACCGGTTCCGTTGAAAAGACGTCGAAAGAGATATGTATAGCTGGCTACTGCTTATGGCGTTGAGACTACTTCATGTGATCGATTCCAAGGAAAAGAAAATATGAGTTCACCCAACAATGAAGAGACGAGAAACTTCAAATATATAGACATGCGACCGGTTTGCCAATATGGAATCGTTGTCGTGTGCACACTGCACAGCATACCAGAGATTTTGTTCACTGCACATAGGCGTGCAGTAGGAAACGTCTTGACACACCAAATATATGATGATAAACGTAACCTGGTCGGTTTGGTCATGTCTTCTCAAGTGTCATGTGAAATAATGTGGCTGTGCAATATCAAACTTGTTTTCACCCAAAATTTAGCATTGCTTTTTTGAATTCTCAATACAAAATTGCTAGATGTCCAGAATTTTAGAGTCAACTAGGCCGTTATCCAACCCGTCTGTCTTGCTCTACTTTGTGCATGCTGGCTGTCTCCACAACAAGGGGTAGGCATCACGATTAGGGTACCCGAATACGATTCAATAACCAAGTCGAATAGTGTGGTGACGAGAATATATTCCTTTGCACCAAAGACTGGGAGTCACATTGTATTTTTTAGTCGCTACGAAATAGTTTTTGTCCAAAAATACATATTTTCATGTCACACAAAAGATAATAACTATGTGACTATTCAAAACCACTCACTTTTTTGTGTTTGAACCATATAAAATGGGGAGTACAGTTTTGGATAAGCTTGTATCACTTGAATGAGTGAAATTGTGATAAGTGTCAGAAAATTATTGTCTGAAACACTGTCGTTCTATGTCCTCATTAGTTTACAGATATTGAGTGACTGGCGACTATTATCAAACGATTGGATTTTCGTACCGAATGAGCATCTCCTCTGTTGCGAAAATTATTCATTGTGGGATGCAGCCTACTCCATCCTTGGTTCACGACGCTGGAGACAAAACGATCACAGATGAATTCAACAGGATATGTCATTTTCCGAATAGTATCGGATCTATAGATGGAAAGCACGTTATGGTACAACTTGCAAGTTCCCACCAGGCCAGTCATCTCTATCCCAATATTCTGCAATTATAAAAAGCATATTGATATTGTGCTGGAGTAGCTGATGTGATGCTTCATACAAGTTCAGACCTGATGACATTGGCGTAGTGTGTGGTAATTTGCTGTTTCACAAATTGCTTCTTTTATCAAGTGTATGCTAAAGATTGCGGATTATTTCAACATGATATGTCATTTTCCAAATTATATTGAATCTACGATGGAAAAACATGTATTTGTTGAAAGCACCACACAATTTTGGCTCATTTTATTTCAACCATAAGAAGTATTTTAGTGTTATGCTATTAGCAGTAGCTGATTCTTCATACAGGAATAGTTGACATTGACAGATTTTGTGGTCAAGTGATAATTAAAGAAGAAAAATTCCGCTTGTTATGACCATTTGAAACAAATTTCAATATGACATTTCAGACTGCTTTTATATGAATACTAATGCCGTGATATTCTGAATATTAAATTCCCAGAGATTTGTGATATACATTTGGTCAATAACAACAAGGGGAAACTGCTGGTAAGGGATAGTGTACAGGCGAGCAGATGTATATACGAAGAAATCCCAGTGATCTTGTGGAGTCTCCACAAATTAGCATCGTTATCTTTTTAGACTGATTCATCTGTTGATAGAAGACTTTGAGTACAGTGCATTGCCTTATAGATTCGATCAATCACCCGGCAGCCATCGACGAAGTTTGCATAAATGTACCGTTATGAGCTAGTGATTAGTGGCCCGGATAAGAAACGTCAATTTAAGAACGAACTATCGCTGGCCACGCGTGGCTGCACACGATTTACGCCGGCAGTGTAAACTTCAGCTTCGCTTAGCTTTGCTTAGCTTTGCTTAGCTTAGCGTAGCTTCCACTCAGTGTAAACCGGTCGTCACTATCGTAAGTCGCGCGTCGTAAGTCGCGACGCAATGNACACTGGTGTCGAATGAGTACTCGGCAATGCGCACATGCGGCGACTACATCGCTTGCGTGTTCTGTCCGAATTTTCGAAGTGGATACACATCGCACGTCTCTATGGATAACGTAAATATGAATATTTCGAGGGGCACGGATTTTTGCCAATGAATTAGGTGACGTCTGATATGTACACAGTTTTCCATTACGAACCAATGTCATATTTCAATGCTGAAAGCGCAGAATCTGCGCGGGACGGGCGTTATTTCCGGTTGCTGATTCAGATTTCTAGAGTTCTAGGTGTAACTTTCTGTCTCTCATGGCCTCAATGACTGCATCAGCTGTCAATCAATTGTACATGAATTTCTCCACAAGGTAGAGAACAACTCTCAAATGCAATATAATTTAATTGTAAATGGAAAAGGTCATAACAATGTTCAAAGATAAATTCTGGGAGTCTTTCCATTTCATTCTTCGATTCGCCCGTAGGTATTAGCATTGAAATTGATCCATGGGTTTGGTTTATTTTAGCTCTCGGGAGCTTCACCCTCCTCTATAATTATGCATATTCCATTTCTACTGAATCTCATAATCCCCACTATTTCGTTCCAAAGTATGGTAAAGAGGAGAATAGACGAAATCTTGCATCATGAATTACACTGATACTGCCAATTAAGTCGACAGTGATATTTTCAGACGCCGCGCTCCGATATGTACCTGTGCCTGAAATATAGGCCTACATCTCTGAAATCTCATGACACACCTCGATTAAAAGTAGTAAGTGCTTTTCCCAGTTTCCAACCAATGCGTAAAGTAAACCAAGCAAGGCATAATATTTCCATAGACATGCAATGTCTGTGACTTTCAGAAGCGATACTGGTTTGTTTTTGTTGATTACCAAGTACCGGTACTTCTTACAGTAGAATGCGTTCTTGCAGTTAATATACATTACGTTTTAAAACGGTCTCAAATCATTATAACTTTAACGAAGAAACCATTATAGAAGCTGGAACACGCAGTNACGGGACAAACTGGAGTGGTGACATAGAGACTACGATCAGTAACTGCTTCGACCTCGCTCGCAACTAGCGACAAAGTTGAAAATTTGCGCAGCCCTGTCGAAAGCGTCATGTTGCGGATTGCCGGTAGTGCGGAGCGGATCGAAAAATTCTCTGGTCCTACTCCGATCCTGTTTTTAAAGCTCTATTCCGACTCCTGTTCGACTCCTAGACCCGATTCTAGAAATGAACGTTATCCGGTCCGAAACACTCCGATAATAATAACANTGTTGTGCGTTAGAAAATTATTTTTCAAAGNTCAAATATGTTATAACTATTTTTGAGTCAATTTTTTGCGCTGAACTCAAAAAAGGCAACCAGCATTTTTTTCNATCAGGTCAAGTTTTTTCTTCACCGAATATTCAATTATGCTAGCTTTGGTCATTATTGTCTAGAACACAAATAAATTAGGTTCTGCGGTAGCTTAATTGTTCTTGNATGTCGTAAATTTTATGAAGATGGTATTTTCATTTGAATTCAAGGTTCTTGCAATGACAGCCGTTTTAAATACTATTAAAATACAATACCAAAGTTGAAATANAGGCTCTTACAACTAACTAAGAAAGCATAATTTTGTTCAATGTCGCTCAGCCTAACAGAAGAAGGTATAAGTTAAAATGTTACATTATAGACACGTAAACATTTAACACAAATTTNTTTTAAACGCGAAATCCTTGCCAACATAAATATGAGAAGTGTGAAATGAAAACGAAGTATTCAAAATAGCTTAGCAAAGAAAGCGTTGNGCGGAACATGATGATAAATTAAACCAGAGGTCTCAAACACGCGGCCCGCGGGCCACATGCGGCCCACGAGAACATTTAGTGCCNCCCGCGACGGTATTTTGGGATTTCAAGTATTCGACGATATATTNAAACGCCATATCTTTTTTTAGATTCAAGAACTTGAAGTTCACCCTAAAACTACTACAAAAACCTGATTTATTAGCAAATCTCACTATCACATCACTTGTAAAAGCTACCATGCGGTAGAAGACCAGCTATTACGTCCCATTTCTAGTTCATGATGATAAAACATGACCCGTTGGTGATTCGTGACAGAAANTTGTGGCATTGGCATTTGAGGCCTCGTGAGGCATAGTTGGTTATATCCTGGGTGTTGTGGGCAGTCCTTTTCTCGCTGCCGATCGTTGTGGCACACTCACTGGTGTTGCGTGTCACATGGCCNAAAACTTCATATGTCTTGGTCAGGGATATCTAGACTAGATGTCCCTGGTCTTGGTGCGTCGTGGCTCGGTAATGTAGGGTTACCATACCGTCCTCTTTTAAGAGGATTTGTCNTCTTTTTTTTTGACTTTTTTGAAAGTATCCTCGGAGGACGCCCTCTTGTTTGAGATTATGTCCTCTTTTTTGAGAATTTTGGTCATATTTATAGCAAAATACGACTGAAATGCCGTAAATCATCACCGAAGTGACGCTCCGGCGGGTATTTCGGGAACTGAGTGGGAAGTTGATCNTTCTGTTTAGTCAACCACCTGACAATGTGAAGGGAAGAACTGTATTTTGGGCTCTGAGCGAGAGAGATGACCTTTTTTTAGGTAACCGACCACAATGTGGGAGAAATTTACCATTTTTTGAGATTCTTCTCCGGTTTAGCAAGTCTGACAATTCTGAAAAAGTGTCCTCTTTCCAGATTTCCCCAATATGCTAACCCTTGGTAATGACCTACGGCGATATGCCCATTTTTATAAAGCTTGCGTATGTTTCCTTGTNGGAAGAGTACCCAAGAACCATGATATTTGGTAACTTGAAATCGCGCAAGGCGCGAAAAAATTTTGAAAAAGTTGCAAAGATTTGAAAAAGATACTCTGTAATTTATGCTAATCCACCGAAAAATTTTGTGCCCCNTTCGAGCTCGCCCCCCCCCCCANTTGGGGGNTTTGGGGTGCAACAGTTACGGCCCTGCGTAGCTGTTTATGTTTTAAGGAAATTCATCGTTACATTTAGTACAAACACCGACTATAATGCGCTGANTCTATGAAGAACACCGATATATTACAAGCAAATACATGATAACTAGTTATTAGAGACCTAAAGTAGAACTGACACAGGTGAATTACTGAGACAAAAGTGAGAAAGATTCACCGGTATGNANGGTTAAGTNTTTCCGCTTGAAATAATTANATGAGAATAGATGCAAGATATCACTCCGTTTATTCACGCTTCGTAAAAGTTTGGTGACAGTGACTNGACGCTGACAGTNACGCTGTTTATTGCTGTACAAAAATGGACTCTCAAGATAACCGCTCGAATGAGCAACGTAAAAACATGAAATATGGGCTACTGACGAAAGCGTAAACTGATACCGGAAAATTTATCACGATGAAAGTGCGAAATGCTCTCTGGAAGATGTGGGTAGTTATTTGGAGATAATAAATGATTTTTTTTTCTCCAGAACCAAGATTTTAGTCTAACACTACACGCATACTTCGCCATTATAGACTGTGGTAAAAATGACCCACAGCTCATAAATAAGCAACAACGACAACAACTCTACCTACATGCATCGTATTGGTTGAGGATAGCTATACTAATTCACTGACTTAATATATAAAGGTAGTTTATGTACAGGCTGTATATGTTGGTATATATTTCTCATAATAAGTGATTCTTACATAAAACTCAAAATATATCATTTCCATATTGGCTATTCATGAACGGGCAAATTACATTTTGGCGAACTTGTCCAAGTAGTGTTTCAAGCGCTCTATTGGATGATACATATTTTTACTGGGTGTATTATCAAAACCGAGATAGACGTCATAGTAAAAAAATATATTGATTTCTATATCAACACAGGGAGATGTGTTTTTTTCTGGACAAACCTTATTGCATAGTCATATTATCGGNATTCGTCACTGCGCGGTAGTGCGAAGCGGATCGACAAATTCTCTGGTCCGGCTCCGATCCGGTTTGCCAATTCTCTGGTCCGGCTCCGATCTGGCTCCGGCCGTATAACAATACGTATAACAAGTGATACAGGTCGCGGGGATACGGACAGGCAAAGCGCCTTGTGAGCCTAATTCGCGTATCGAAAGATAGAGCAGTCTTATACGTAAAATGTAAGAGAATGAGGCAAGATGGACATACTACACGGAATGTGATAATTCCTGAATATCAATGGCAGTTGCTAACGAAGTGATTGTATTTTTTCTGAGTACTAAATTAGCCTTCGCCTACTTGCGGTACTGAACCCGCTTTTTATGTTTGTCTACTTCCACTTCTATACTTAAATGATTTTTATTCAAAGCTTAGTAATTTTTAGACTTAAGGATTTTAAATTTCACTAGAGTTCAACCATATACTTTCATCATGTTTTTCGTGATTTTATCATACCGAAATGAAGCAGTGGCTCATGTATGACAGTAACTGAATATTTATCTTCCGTAAATTGCGGTGTCATAGTCATTCTGCGTTAGTATTGAAGATTCACTCGGAAAGCTCCAACGTATTTATCTTCGATCGACTAGTAAAGTTTTGCGACATATCGACCAACTACGTCTTGAAACTAATCATGTTAGTAGTTTTGAAATCTTAATTTTCTACTTCCGCTTGAAGTAATCTCTATTTTTACTTTTGATTGAGTAGAAAATTAAATCTATGCGAGTCCCAACGTCGACTACTGGACCCACTCTGCTATTTGTGTGACAACCCTTAAAAAGCAGGTAAATCACGCCGGGGTTGGATCCGCTATGTGAATGAAGTCGTGACGTCCTGTTTCTACACTTCTCTGTTTCTCGAGCTTCTTGCTATACCGTCTCCTAACGCAAACAGCTGCCATAATCATTGTCAAAATTGTTGCCAGAATCCCTGCTGTGATGAAGGTGACTAGCATTACAATTGTAG
This sequence comes from Botryllus schlosseri, assembly GCA_000444245.1. Taxonomy (NCBI): domain Eukaryota; kingdom Metazoa; phylum Chordata; class Ascidiacea; order Stolidobranchia; family Styelidae; genus Botryllus; species Botryllus schlosseri. Next base: position 23,987 of record KE605332.1, read on the forward strand.
ATGCGTTCTTTGTCACTGCCTCCGTTGATGGTAAGATCGTGGTTCGTGGTGATATGGTGGTTAGTTCCATTTGCTTCCTCACAACGGATCTGTCGTATGCCGCTTTGTTGACATGTCTAACGTAGCTTTTTGTGGTCGTTTTCGTTTTGCAGTGATATGCCGTGGCAAGGTGTGGTTGAGAATGTCTACATTTAGTTAGGTGTCCTTCGGCATCCAGTCCGGTGTAGCATTCGAGATGGAACATTTGCCTCCTCGCCTTCTTGTGTCGAAGCATTTTCTGCGAAATTCAGCTATTTATGAGCATGTAAACAATATAAAGGTGACATTCGTTTGATTCCACCGAAAATATCTAATGATCGTTTGCAAAAAACGCTCTTAACCCCTACAATTTGCTGCCGTAAAAATATGATGCCAAAGTCGTCATAATGATTACTTTAGTTACTCCAGTGGTTATGATTTACACTGATTCAACTTCTATACTTAACAGTCTTCATTTTTTTATGCAATAGCAGGCCTTGCATATTAACATTTGTAATTACTTGTATATCACTCCTTATAGCCTTCCTGTACTTGATTACAAATTAACGACGGTATTTCTACTTATATACTTGAGTTTAAACGATGACTACAATGAGCTCATATCTATAAGGCAGAATGTGCTCTAAAATCTTCTCTGACCATGCTCAACGTAATATCCATGTGAATATGTTTGAATCAATATCTTTGAATGTGTGCTATACCTCATACCCAGTCAGGTATTAGCTAGCTAGAGCGGCATCGGTTCGTCGCAATCTCGTTAAATTAAACGCGGTTCCCGTTATTAAAAATCGGTAGTAAGGCATCCTTACGTGGAGATGATAGAGATCACATGTACATTCCCATCTATTTTTCTTAATATCATCATCTCTTGGATGTCCGTTTCGAATGACTGATGAGTACCAATCAAGATGAAAGACGGTCAGGCGATTATCGCTCAAATTCAATTCCTCCAAATGGCTGCAATGAAGAAAAATCGAATGTATGATGTGATCGAGATTAGATATATTATTTGTGGTTACTTGAGTATTTTCAGGACTTCTATTTTGATTAACGAATAATTTTGGCTTGTCTCAGTAATCGCTAATATTATTTGTGATTGAGAAAATGATTACAACATGTCGTATTGGGGAGTGTTCAATTGGTTACGATAGAAAAAGTCTGTATTGAGATTGGACATAAGCAATCCATTCAGAGTCAAACGGTTTTATTTTATGAAATGTTTTCATTACCAGGAATTCGTAAACATATGACGTCCTATTTCCGTCAAGTTGTTGCCTGAAAGATCGACCATCCTTAATTCTTCGTTCATACTAAATGCACCTTCCGGCAATGATAGCAATTCGTTGTTCTTCAATATCAAGTTTCTAGAATCAAAAACGGATAATCAGCCCATTAATTGATTTTATCTATATCAAGGACGTTTACATAATTTTTAATAATTTACAATGACACAAAATCACAAAAGGACTTACTGAAGCCTCGGGCTTGTTGATAAATCCAAATCTTCAATAGACGTGATGTGGTTGCTACTGATGTCCAGAGTATGTAAATGCGGAAAATAACTCTGTCGAATATACATATATCGCCGTTCATGTATACAACCGAGTAAGATTACACTTACCGCTTGGAAAGTTGGAAAGCGAGTCAGGTTGTTATGAGACAGCGTTAAAACTGTAAGATTGCGGAGAGATGCGAATATGGAAGTTTTCAAATCTGTGATTTTATTGCCGTCCAGGTACAGCGTTTGTAGTTCATCCAGGCCCTCAAATGCTCCGTCTTCTATGAAACTAATTTCATTTCCTGCAGACGGAGATCGTTCAAATGTCATTGGAAAGAAAGATACTTGACTGTGGTAAGCATTGTCACTCACCGAGTACTAACGCCATAAATTTATACTAAATTACAAGTACAAATACAAGTATCTCTCTCCAAAACTTCATCAAAAAAGGGAAAAAATGCAAGACTTGGAGAGTAATCCAGAAAGTAGTTTAAAAAAGAATATGTGCTCGCGGGGTTGCGGACTTTTAACAGTTGAACCTAGATGGCTAGTATCGGAATTGATATAGGTGCGTCTTCGCGGCCACAACAAACTGACTAACGACATTACAAATATGGTGCAATTTCTGAAATGTATTTAGTAACCATGACAGGTGCTCTTTCGTCTAGATTTGTTGTGACAGTTACGGTCATATATGTGATTGATTCTTGTCCGCAAACTATCTTCGCGATTAAATCAATACGAATAATGACACTAAAATCGGTACAATATCCGGAGTCATCCGCTGCGGTGTTACGGGACTTTTTACGCGCTTCTTATGACAATTTCGCTCGTAAAGTGACGCGAACTCGCAACAAAACTAATTTTCAACATCCAGAGTCCAGAAAGTCAGGATTTTGTCTAAACTACCGTTCAAGTAGAACTGCAAGAAGTATGAAAAACACGATTACTCTTCTAAATTAGAAGTAATTCGTTACTAACCACCTGCGATGAGAAGTATATAATTTTTACTTTTGTGGGGTTACGATACGTTCTCCTTTAGGAGGATTTGTCACCCTCTTTTAGGAAATTAAATATTTGCTCCAAGGACGCCTAACCATCTAAGAATCGGCATAAATGACGCAAAGTAGGTAAATCGGAAATTTGTTAGCCAACACTAGATTTCCAGTAAATATTTCGAAATCGGTAGTTTTCAATTTACTAAAACTATAATTTATGATTTTTACAAAGTGTCAACTGTCCACCTTTCCGGATTTGAAAAACAAATCGTAGCCGTAGCTTTCGCAAATCCTACCTCTCAAATCCAGTACTTTTAGATGACGCAGATGACTAAAGGTTCCATTCCTCAGCACTTTTATGTAATTATTATGTACAGATAGTTCTTGCAATGACTCGAGATCTTCAAACGTTGACTGTTCGATCTCCTCCAATAAGTTGCTGCTCAGGAGAACGACCTTGAGATTACTCAAGCCTGTAAAATAACATGGAATTCATTCGTTCCCGGCGCGATTATAGCAAACATGAGTAATTTAGATCACGTCAGAAAACGCGATACACGTAATGCATACACAATTTGACGTCTATGATCTAACACTCAAAACAATATATCCCCTTCGAAAGAAACAAAGCGGGATTCGTGACGCAACGCTTCAGCGCGACGGTAACATATTAATCGATACTTCATGGTAACATTGGCTTCTCTTATTCAGGTAGAATGAAATTTCCCAGCAGTTGTCTTGATCGATTTGTCGAACTTCAACTAGAGTGATTTCTAGAAGAAATTGACGCGATATCTACCTGCAAAAGTCCCTCTCTCGATCTCCTTGATGTAATTCCGACTCATGTCAATTTTTCTGAGATTGGCATTGTTGCGAAATATCCCTCTCCTGAGAATTTGAATTTTGTTTCTGCCGCAATCCAAAGCTTCTATGTTTTCGTACTTTATCAGTTGATCTGTAAACGAGTAAATTCGAATTTCATTTCAAGAATGGAAGAGCATTACCCGCCGGACGGATATCTTTCAAAAATCGACAATATTTTGTAATTGAACTTTTTGAGAAAAAATTGATGGAAATTATAACACTCATTCTCACTATTGCATGATCTTTAAACCCCATTGCGTTTTTATCCTGTTGACCAGGATCATGATAAAATATAATAGTAGTTTATTCGCAGGAGTCTGTAGTGCATACAATCTTGATGACGTAACATCAAGATGAAAAAAGTAGGACCCATTCACGATGGTTCATGGTTAAGAAAGATAGTAAATATCTCCCTAAATTACAAATAAAGAGCAACTAGTGATTTATATTCAGAATTATGACTGAGCGACAAGCTTGATTTGAATTATAACGACTTAGCATACTGCAATTTACCTTCGGTGAGGTCGCTTAGACAACTGTCGTTGACGAGAAGTTTTATTGTATTTCGACACGACTTTACTTGATATATATGATCGGGATCAGGAATTTTGGTGTAATTCGAATAATCACACCATAAAGTTAGGTCGCTTCCCTGCATGCATTCCGGGTATATTGAGTCTCTTCTGTCTCGGCTGAAAAGTAGCGATTATTGTCAAGTAAACGTAATATATGGTATTGGACATTTAGCGTTGGGATTGATGTTACACGATTATTCATTGACATAGTGTTTCGGACTTACAGTCATACTGGGCATTCTGTTTTTTCGCAAAGTGACTTTCGGTGTTCTTATAAGGTATTTAAACCAAAATCTTCAAAAGTCTGCAAACTGAACAACTCCTTTTCAGTGTGTTTGTACAGAAATGAAGTGTCCGATAAAACTTTTGCTTCAAACATTTCAGTTGCGGTTTCTACGTTGTAAATAATTAAAGAATTGGTCACCGTAAATACTATTTTATTCATAATCCAAATTTTTCGACGACAATAACTCCGCTTCCACAAGTTGGAATTGAACCAAATTTGGCGAATATCGTTTCTATAGACAACCTAACACTTTCATGGGGTGAACAGAAAATTTTCAAATTTTTTGTTATTTATTTTTATATAATAAATAGAAACTTTCTTCTCCTGTAGCAATGCGGCTACTGGTTGGAATTGAACCAAATTTGGTGTGTAGGCTTAAATTAGGTAACCTAACAATTTTATAAAGTATCCAGTGCGATTTGAGAAAAAAGCCATTTTTGAAGAGCCCTACTGTACATTATCATGTGTGTCATATACGCTGCGGCGATGGTGATATGTGAGTATAGTTAATATGGCACGGAGCATAGCAGAAGTCCCACATGACTCCCAATCTCCCTTTAGCTATCTACAATACACTACATCGTTGCAGGGATTACAACATCATTACACTTATTGATAGGTATACGGATTACAAAAGTCTGACGACATATTGATACGTAGGCTATTGCAACATTCCATTGTCAATCATGTGCACCATGGAAATTGCCGATGGTTTCAAATTCCACTGAATATCGCATGGGTATGCTATGCATCTATAGTATACATACGCAAATGGTCCCGCTGTGGACATCATCAAACGAAATTTTGCTACCCTGTTTACACGTCACCGAAAGCAATATCCCACTGGTCATGGTCATTGGTGGATGGTCAAGCCCAGAAACGACGTAAATTAATAACCGTCGTTACATGTCATTTATCACGTTGAAACTAAATGATTCGAATATGCAATTGAAATTCAGGTGCAGTTGTTGCATTATTTGGCTTGTTTTGTTCCAGAAAATATTGCATGTTTTTGCGTGGTAAATACCATATGGCAAACGTGTTATGTTCGGAGCACATGGCAATAATACATGTACAACATTCGTTATATCTACAATTTTCACACTACATTTCTTCGATATCCAACGTCCATAAATGCTGTTATATTTGCGAAGTCTTCTTTGGATATACACGGAACCCTAGGCATTCGTATTTGGTGGTTTCCATTTTGAAATTTACTTTGAGAAAATAGACAGTGAAATCAAATGAAAACATTAATTGATGTCATCGTATACCCAATAGGTGGTTTTTAGGATTTCAGCAGTAGCTTGCTAACCAGTGCATTCTTGCTCTGCATATTCAATGACCTGCAAACACCAGAGTAAACACTTCCCCGTTGAACAAATTGTTTGTAATCGCTCAGAATAGCAGAACAATCGGAGATCGTACTGTGAAAGGATTATCATAATATCTTTTTGTTGACCTATCAAACAATGGGAACTCCGTTCTTTTGTTTTGTTGCTAAACACAAAGACGAAGAAGGATGTTATGTAGTTAGTGGAGCAAGTTTGCACGGTCCCAATGCCGCAGCACTACACAATTTCAACCAGCAAAACGTCTCCTCACCATTGATACATGTTGTTAATTTTCATTCATGTTTTGGCATTAAATGGGAAGACTTGAGGAATGGGCAGATAGGCAACTCGTTGATAATAGCAAGAGGGTATGGAAATTAAAAATATTCGACCGTTGAATTAGCAAGGCAATACTCACGGCGTGCATTTATCTTGTTCTACTATGTCCGGTTCGACTGCGACACAGGCACCAACCCACAAAATTAGAATTCTCAGTTTGCCCATCGTTTACGTTTAAGGTAGTTCTAAGGATACTGCAAATAATGTATGATCACATCACGTCAATGACCATTTCTATAATCATCGGTGTTTTACACAGATGCTTTCGTTATCATTCATAACAAATTATAATATCCTACATGCACAAATAAGATTAGTTGATTGTCCCAAGCCACTGCTAGCGATGCCATTTGTTCTTTCACGCCAAGTCTTTTCTGCAAAACGATATCACTTAACAATCGTGACTAACGTCATTTGCGTCATATCATGAAACAGTGAAAAACATCGGATTTATAGTTTCCTAAAATCGTATGAAACGATCCTCAACATATTTATTCATCTGTAGCTGCACATAATACACCTACAAACTATATCCAAGCGATCGCAGCTCGTAAATGTACTACGCTTATTCCTGACGCGTTACCGTTCAAATATTAACATTCTGATACATTCGTACCGCTCTGACTTGCACGCTCAAAAGGTGCCAGTCAGAGAGCATGTTCATATTATTGTTGTTGTGATTACAGATTGAGTGTAGCTATACTGGTCTGGCGTTCTCAGTATCGAAATGAGAGTTACGTAGTTAGTTAACTACTCAGTAGGAAACGAGTTCCTACATTGGTGACCCCGAACTACCTGGAAGACTCCAGAAGACCACAAATATTGTGCACAGCCAGGATTATACTGACGCTTTCCAACATGGATAACGCCGCTTTGCAGGGATTGACCGACGCACTGAAGAATCTCGTCATTCCTTCGACAGCTAATGCGGTAAGCGTTAAACTTCCGTCAATATGGACTGACAACCCTACTTTGTGGTTCGCTAGAGCTGAAGCTCAGTTCGAGGCTGCACGCATCACTCGAGATGAAACGAAATTTAACCATGTGGTTTCGGTGTTAGATAACGCCACTGCTAGCGAAATTTCCTCTCTCCTTACTGACCCGCCAGCAACAGAAAAGTACTCTGCTATCAAAAGGGCGCTAATCAAAGTATATGGCAAGCGACAAGAAGTTAAGGACTCTGAACTTCTTAACATAGCCGGCTTAGGAGACAGAAAGCCGTCTGGGTTGTTGAGATACATGCGCGCGCTAGGTGGCAGTCAAGAGACATTACTGCGAGCGTTCTGGTTGGCCCAGCTACCTGCTGC
>ATSW01004213.1:0-15379 GCA_000444245.1 Botryllus schlosseri
AAAATTTAGGCCGGATTTAGAGGAAATTGCGAGTGATATGCCGCAAATTAGCGCAGAAGTGAAGCTCCGGCGGGTATTTCGGGGGGAAAAGCGGTGATTTTAGTTCTGAGCGAAAAGAAGACCTTTTTTTTTTTAGTCATCCACCTGGCAATGTGGAGAGAAAAACGTTATTTTGAGCTTTGAGCGGAAGTGATGACCTTTTTTTTTTAGTCAACCGATCACGAAGTGGGAAAAATTTACCGGTTTTTGAGAATTCTTCTCCAGTTTTGCATGTCAGAAATTTCTGAAAAAGTGTTCTCTTTTTACATTTCCAAAATATGGTAAGCCTACCTTACGCTTAATCATGAATTGTGTTATTTTCAATGCATGTGTTCTCTGTTCGTTCACGTCAAACAAGAGTACAGCATGGCATGGTATTGTCTGGATGAATAGCATGTTGTAGATTGAAATTAATTTTGGTAAATAATATGGATATCTGTAAGTCTGGTATGTCATATACAGATTCAATTTTGATACAAAACACACCCATTTGAATACGATGCGGTTGCTCGCGCAATATGAGCATATATGAATAGTCTTTATATTTAGTTTCTTACGCTCTGAATTGAATGTTATTGTTTGCCATTGTCAAGGCAATCACTATTAGAAAAATTCAGGAAATGTATAGAGATCGGATATGAACTCGTCATATGTTTATTGAAGTCAACTATTGAATCTGAAATGAAAATCTCAAAAATTGGCATACTACGAAATATCAGTAGGGGTTTCAGCTTTCCAGTGACCACTATCTGGCCACAGATTTATATGTGGTCAGACACAAATATCTCGCGGCCGGCAACAGTGAATTTCATGGCCGGCCATACGAATTCATCATAGCCGAGCATCAGTTCATGACCAGTTCATGATTTTTGCACATTTGCAATACATTGAGTTGAACAAATTCGGCCCTTTCCATCCGCTTTGATTATACTCGAAGAGACCTTCGTTATTTGTACTACGAACCTAGTGGCTAGGTTTGTAGACGACTTACACTGATATTACCATTTAAGGTTATTAAGTAGTTCGGGCATGGTGCTATATTACCACGGCTCTGTTTACCTTCTACGTTCGAGATTTAGAAATGACAAACTGAAAATTGGAACAATTTCTAATATGACCGCATATTGATTAGTCAAGCTGCTCCGTGGCCGGCCACAAAATGTCATGGGAATTACACAGCTTTTTGTGAACATATAAAGATTTTTCGACACATATTTGGTATACAATGTTCTTTCCAATTATCTACAATCGATAACGATTACCCATGACGAGTGTCAGCCGAATATTATGGGCCCATTTCCATATAAAAAGACATCAAAATCAACAGTTACCAGTTACCACCGTGTCGATACTGTCTTCGTTGCTTCTAGATTTCTATGCTATGTATTTCCTGTTTCATATAGCGGGCATACCTCTTTTTAATGTATACTACCATCGATTTTTCTGTATGATTGATATAGAGACTCTACCAGATCGTTTCTACTTTTGACGTATTGTTTCATTCAGGAATATATAGAACTGTTCGATATATCCCTGGTGTCATTGTATTACTATTGCCCTGGTATTTAGGATAAAAATGCTTATCAACTGAGCTAAACCTTTTCGCTCTCATCTAGTTCTATTGACTGTACGCTAGGGCTGTTAAAAAATAACCCTTTTTTTCAGATTCCAGCTATTCACTGATTAAATTGTCAGGTTACCCTGAAAAACGCTGTACACTAAATTTGGTTCAATTCTAACAAGTATAAGCCGCCGCAGAGCCAATTTAAGTTTTTAATTTATTATGAAAAATTGAAAAAAAATCAGCGGCGTTTATTAAGGTAACCTGACAATTAAATCAGTGAATGGCCATCATCCAGAAAAAAAGTTATTTTTAAACAACCTTACTGTACGTCCATAATATAACATTATTGATCATACATTCGACTACGATTCGAGCCATGAAATTTCGTTGTGACTGGCCATGGAATAGCACGTTTCATGGTCAGTGAGCCTATCGTTTTTTCATACGTTATATCACAATTGCATACCTCTCCATTCTTCTTAGTGCGTAGCATGGGCCAGGAACTGACTGGATATCAGGCCGGATTTTTCAATTTTGGCCGGATCCGGATCTGTACCTTTTTGATACAGCTAGAATCTTGACTGATAAGCATGAAATTTGTAACTAAATAACTACCAACCAACCAACCATACGCAAGTAACCGCCAAGTCAGTGCGAAAATAAACGAGCCATATTTATTAATTGACGGAAGCACCGTACCATGTAGGGTGGAGCATGGACCGGAGCCAGATTGGATATCCGGCTGGACTTTTTCATTTTTAGCCGTAGCCGGATCGGAGCCAGAGCAATGCTTTTCTTGATACAGCCGGAGCCGAATCAGAGAATTGAAAAACACGATCGGAGTCGGACCAGAGAATTTGTCAATCCGCTCCGCACTAATACTTCTGCATGCGGCCAATACAGGATCGTAGAATGATGTTCATTGTTCAGCCAATATCTTCCTATAAACATATAAGAACAATCCTAGTAGAGGAAGTTTGCTTTTCCAGTGACGGATAAAGTATCTTTTGTTTTTGTTCAGCCGTCATATGCGACGAAGAACCGAATTTTCAGAATGGTGAAGTTGCTCATGGATGTGTCAGCGGTAGTCCCTTCAGTACCTCGTGTAACGTAACCTGCAATAAAGGATACAGTCTGAGCGGCATCGCAAGGGCTACTTGTGTTGACTTCAATCAAACTGACGATAACAATGTTTATGGAGTGTGGGATTACGGTGATACTTTATGTAAACGTATGTAGATTTACTTGCACTTCTATGACTTGTTATTTTTATTTCGGGTAATGTTAATAATTTATTTAAGAGCAAAGAAGATACTATAATCGAGAAAGGTCTTCAAGATGACATTTATTTGTACACTAAAAAGCCTGTTAGTTTTAGAATACGCTTTTATTTTTTTTATTGTACATTTAGCCAATATTCTAAATATATCACCCGGATAACAACACATTAGTGATATATTAGGAATGTGAGCTCCGATTGTTCTATTATCAATAACTCTCAAATCACCCTACTCTCTGTAAGTACTACTGGAGTTTAAACTGAACATAATATATTGCAAAGTCATGAATTTTGATTTGTCCATTTATGAATAATTATACTCTGTGATCCTAGGAAGCTTTCGGGTCGGCAGTTCCATAGTAATCGTATATTGGAATCTACTGAACTCATGTTCTACTGCTACTGTTTTAGGTTATGAATATGGCAACACAATTCATATAAATGCTATACTTTTTCACCGAAATGGTGTTTTAATTTTCAAAGTTCTTTTTCGCCTATTTTTAGTTTTCCGTAATATGGTGTCACCGGGACAAGAAGTTGTGATATCATATGGCCTTCAATCCTGATCAAACCTGGGTAAATGCTAACAATATGCCTGTTCTATCTGCTAAACGCATTGTATTTCTTACAGGAGTTTTATTTAGCTACTTATGATCTGAATTTCCACAAAAATAAAAAATAATACGCATTAGTACCAACAAATATTCCGCAAATTTTCCCGAATGCTCCGGAGTTTCAAGGCGTTGAGCAGGTGGTTCTGACATGCCTGAGGTCACTTTATAACCGATTACTCAGAATTTCGCAGCGTCTCTCGATGGGACAAATTTCACCCTATGCCAACCGTCCAATCGGCCCCAATTTTGTCCTAAGGGATTATTGTGAAATGCTGAAAGTGACACAGTATATAAGTGCTTTTCAACCTGGGGGATGATACGCACTTGTGTGGTTGAAAATAAATGCAATGCGAATGAAAATACGGATTAGTGCTGTACAGTACCGGCAAATTTTTTTTATCTACAGTCACCAAAAAGTTTACATCGAAAATCTGCATAAGTTCGTAGCTCATCGTTCCCGACAGAAGCATCGCATCACCAGAAGGCTTTAACAGGTCATAAGCTACCGCTGTATTACACTGTATTGCAAGGACATTGTTCTGCGTGCCTTCTGCTGCTTCACAGTTTCCTGATTAAATTAAGGTTGTTGAAACCGCATAAAATTGCTCAATTTTCAAGATTTCGACGACTTTCAAAATTCATTCAGAAACTAGAATTGTGCGAAATAATGTGCAAATGTAAGAATAAGATCATGTACTGACTATTATAGAGAGGTTTTGTGATTACTGTAACCAAAGGTAATTGGGTCTCAAGATAGGCAATCAACCAATTAGGATGGTCAGCGACCATATATTTATATATATTGCCACACGTAATGATTCCGAAAAGCAACCATATGCACTGTGCAGCTTCTCTAGAATGTTTCAACCAGGCAATTTATTTATTCTAACAAAACGATTTGCAATTCACTGTGCAGATGTAGCATCCCAATATCTTTGACTACAGCAATAGAAGATCCTCTATTCAAATACGGGTTCTGCTGTTATTCGGCCATTTTGTACATTCTTTCGAACCATTCAAACTTTCGATAATATGGATAAAAAGAAAATTGTTTTCTTTTAGAGTTGTGAGGCTTGGGTTGCCAGATGCCATTAAACTCGGATTTCAGTCACAGTTTAAAAGTTTATGCAGCACGGATTGTCAAGTTAGATTAAGCTGAACTGCATAGTGCTTTTTCTGTTCTATTTAATCCCGAGATATATATTAGGAGATTTAAAAAGGTACCCATGGAGCAGTGGTAGTTTTGGAGCCTATTTTAAAAGCCACGAAGCAGATATATTAGAAAAGAAATGTGGGATTTGCACCCCATCGACGAACTAAACCCTCCGACACCGTTGGGTCATTTCTGTCAGCAAGCATTTTTCACATGCATCAAATACGCAGTAGTTTGGAGAAGAGTATTAGATGGTTCTCATAAAGACCTCAACATCTAAGTACTAAAGGTTCTTGTACAACACTTAACAATCATTTATCCGAAAAATGTTTAAGTGCACTACAGTTAAAAATTAAAACAAGGAAAAGGAGTTTTCTTTTTAATGAGGAAATTGATGGACTATAAACCGTTTGAGTAGTTGCAAATCCGTTGATGTTTTTTGCAGAAAAGGGCGGATGATTCTCAAAAAGCATGAAAGCACTTCAGTGGCCTATATCAAGTTTGATAGAAGTAGCTTAAATACCCACTTTTGAGATTCGAGTAGTGGTCCGGGAAGCAATTTCAGGGGGTCCACGAGACCTCAAAATTTGCAAAATGATTGATAACCTGATTTTTAATTTTTTAAATTAGGGAAAGCACGAGGCAGTTTTCCTCCACAACTGCTAAAATCTCATTACTCACATTATCAGAATAAATCGTCTGACATGAAATATCCTACTATGCAAATTCATTTTAATTGCCAAATTTCCAATAACTCACTGATACACATATGTTGCTCCTTCTAGTCGTTTTGTTAAGGCTTGTGGAAAAAATAAAAATATGGAGATATAGTGAGATAAATCATAGTCCGTGTCACCGAATTAGTTAAAGTCGTTTGAAATAAAAACTGAAGTATTTTTCCTAATTTTTCCCAATGAAGGGATTAAAACCTCGCCACGAAATCCACTTCATCCTGTGATATACATAGCCACTATTCCAGAATAACTTCAGGATGAGAGGATAGATAAAAATGACTAGGCTGTACGTGATATGTTCATTAAAAATATGTTTCTTTATTATGGGACCATCAATGTTGCGATCACACCAAAAGTGTTGTCGGAAGCGTTACGCGTTAATGTTACATTAGCCTCCATCTAGCTTTGTGGAAATGGATTTTCGGCACTCGTTCATATCAAATGGAAGGCGCGTGCGGATTTTCAAGACCACGCACTTCAAGAAATACAGCTGCAAAGTTAGCTTTGTAATAAAAAAAAAGTCCACCCAATTCCTACATAAATAGTATGATGTTATTTTCACGAAAATCATTTTGTTGCTGTCTATCACAATAAGCCTACAGTTCATATTTGCACAGGACATGATGGTCGGACTATAATCAATCTAAATTTGAACTAAAACTTGAGGGGGTCCCCGAGGGTCCGTAACGGTCAAAAAGGGGTCCGCGAAGCCAAAAAGGTCGAGAACCACTGCTCTATAGTTTATGAGTATTGCAATTTTAAAACAGTACCAGGAAACTTTAGTCTAGTCGAAAATTGTCGTCGCTCTTCTCGCGGAATAACCGGGGAGTAATCCATATCTTTTCACAAAGTATCGGTCAATATAATTTATGCGGCGGATTGTGTGGTTTCTTTCGTGTCGTATTGTCATGTCATAATAATCACAATAAATAGGGCTCATCATAACGTTTGGATCCGAAGGGATCGTGATTAAGCAGCACGTAGCATGGAATAATATGGAAAATAGTGGAGGTTGACTTTCGAGAATTAGACCAAGTTTGTCCAACATTAAAAATCTTATGGGAAAATACCTAAAATATATTTCCGCTTTGGAAAGTTTGCAATTGTATTGAATCAGCTTCTTTTTTGTGATTTATATGATTAATTTTGATTATGCTTGAGAAAAATGATACTATAAATATCTCACTCCTCCTAGATGTTCAAAGTCTATACGATATGAGTTGTTTTGGATATATCCCACATTTGAAAATCATTCACAATTTTTCTTCGTACTTAAAGAGGTTGCGTTTGTAGGGCATCTCAATATATCACACGCGTATTTCACAAATGTTATTCGGTCATATAAGTGTATTATCCCCGTCCATCAGATGCTATATATTGAGTAATGTGTGATGAAAATGTGTTAGGTTAAGTGGATATTATTTGCGCAGCTTTTTTTTTACTTCATATTAGCTGAAAACTTTGTTTCAAAGGCAATCATTTTTCATTGATGAATTGAATTGAATGAAAATTCGTTAATTAGAAATGACTTTTGCTTTCGAAAGTCATTCTTATTACGTCTTATTTTCTTTAGCTATGACATGCGGTGAAGCTCCAGACTTTCCTAACGCCAACATTGGTTTCGGGTGCGTTGCAAATAGTTCTTTGGGTACCTCATGTAACATAACGTGCAAGGACGGTTATTATATGGACGGCATTTCTCGCGTGACATGTGCCAACTCTCATCCGAGTAACCTTACCAATTTTGAGGGAGAATGGGACTACGGGGATACTGAATGCATACGTGAGTCCATTCGATTGTAGTGGTAATTCAAACTCGTAACCCGTTACCTTACGCTAAATCATGAATCAAGTAGACCTGTTATTATCAATACATATGTGCTCTCTTCGCGCCCGCCTAACTAGAGTATAGCATGGAATGGTATAATCTGGATGAATAGCATGTTGTAGATCGACATTAATTTTGGTATAGAATATGGATATCTGCAAGTCTGGTATGTAATATACAGATTTACTTTTCGGTACCAAACACATCACTTTTAGGACCATATAGTTGCTCACGCAATATGAGCATGAGCATATATGGATAGTCTTTATATTTAGTTTCTTCCGTTCTGCATGAAATCTTGTAGTTCGCCGTTGTCATGATACTCACGATAAGAGAAACATTATGCAAAAATACATAAACATCGCAAATGAACTCATCATATGTTGATTGAAGTCAAGTATTGAAGCTGAAATGAAAATCTTTAACATTGGTAAAACACAAAATATTAGTAGGAGTCTCAGCATTTCCGTGGTTTCTAACTGGCCGCCTATTTTTCTGTGGCCGGCCACGAAAAAGCGTTGTCTCGTGACCGCCTACAGTGAATTTCAAAGCCGACATACGAATCCATGATGACCAGCCACCAGTTTATGACCAGTTCGTGGTTTTCGCACATCTACAATACATTTTAATTGGATCAAATTCCGCCCTTTTCATCCACTTTGACTATACTCGAGTAGATCTTCTTTATTTGTTCTACGAACTTGGTGGCTAGGTTTGTAGACGACTTCCACTAATATTACCACTTTTATTTATTGAGTAGTTTGGGGATGGCGGCAAAATGACTACGCCTCCACACATGTTTACCTTCTATACGTTCGCTGTAGAAATAACTTTTAAAAATACTCTGGCGCGGTACGTTGTAAACTAACTCCGAAACATGTGTTCCTTAAACTTTCGAGATAGTTGATGTAGAGCAGGGGAAGGAAGCCTTTTTCGTCCAAAGAGTTATATTGGCCCCATATTTTCCATTGTAACTCCCAAAGAGCCATACATGTCAATCAAGTGTTACGTCACAGTTGAAAATATGTGCCGGCATAGTAGCACTAATTCGAAGTCATTATATGAGATTCGTCATGTGCGCCATATTTTTTCTGTAACAACTCGTACTAATCATCTTGGCAGCCTTATTTGAGTATGCGAAACGTTACATGCATCTCTTACTAGTTACATATTTCCAATTGTATTTCAGTGAGAGGCATTTAATATTTTCTGAAGTTTGAGACAATTAACAGTTAGATTTCCAACAGATGTAGACGACAGTATAAGTCCGAATGTTTATTATTTACCCGCTTTTTACAGTTAATGCGTTTTTTGATTATGCTTTATACATAAGTTGAAACTTTCGTCAGTTAAACGAGATCCTCGATTCGTCTTGATGGTTTTTAAAGGCGAGGTCAACTGCTCGCGTGTGCATATGGATCCAAACATAATCACAACAGCTGGTCATATGAATGGTAGGTAGTGACGTGGGCTCAGGACTCGGGAGAGGCAAGTGAGGTAGGGGCTTACCTGTCGTGGGGATGAGTGAAGGAAAATCGTGAATACTCCAATGATTATAATACCTATAGAGGTATTTTCTATCTATGTTCATAAATGACAAGATTTATCACCTTTGTACTGTCAATATCACGCAATTCGCAAATTTCTTGTGCGAACATGATGCGCGAGAGGAGAGGTAAGGCACAGGTAAGGCGCGGACCGGCTATGCTTACCCCATAATAGGACAATTCATCGTGATTAGCTTAGAGTTTGTAATAACTGATATTTTTCGAATGTAATTGTCGCCCTGATTCCGAAAATCGAAATATTGATCAACTTCTCAATTCTCAAAGTATTCGTCGGTAACATAGGATTGCCCGACATGCCTACGTTTTAACGGCGGTAGCCTACTGGAAAGTATTTATCAACCCGATAACATGAATAGCTAATTTAAGCGTTGTTTGTAATTTGAATATGTATTTGTGAATGTCACTTTCGAGGCAGTTCATTTCTCGCCGTAGATCAGGAAGACAATGTGTATTTGAAAACTGCATTGTCGTATAGCCGTCGATATGTTGTCTGCCCCTCGGTGGTGCAAACGAAGATATGTCTCCATATACTCCTTCATTTTCTACGAAAAGAAATTATCCTAATTTACTTCGAATCCTTCGTTTATTCCGGAACCAACTTCACAAGTCGAAAACTAGTAAAGATATGAAGACAATTCTCCATCTGCAAGTAGTTATAAATGTAATATGTCGAATGTATGCTTGAATGGTCTTATGCACTTTAGGGGACGATAAGTATTTGTACTGCATTCAGTCGAACTATATTGCGCGATTGGAAATCATCTGCGTTCAAAAGATTCGTCCTGGAGATTTAGTGGAGGAAACATTCCAAGTTCTATTAACTATACATTTGGGCTGTCTAACAAATTTCATTCAATTCATTCGTGGCCAGCCATGAAAACGAATTGGCCTGCAAAGTAAGTTTCGTGGCCGGCTACGAAAAAAAAATCCTTGGCCAGTGGATTGAAACGGGAATGCTGAAACTCTGTCTCCAAAATGTAGACCTCCGCGCAGCGATCATTTCGCATTTAATCAGCGTTTTATCATCATTGCTTACCTCTGCATATGGCATAGGATCGTAGAACGTTGTTTAAGCAATAGTTTACTATAAAGATTATAAGAACAATAAGCGGATGAAGTTTGCCTTTCCAATGACTGACGAAACATCCTTTGACTATTTTTAGCCATCACATGCGACGAAGAACCGAATTTTCCGAATGGTGAAATTTCTCCTGGATGCGTTAGCGGTAGTCCCTTCAGTTCCTGGTGTAACGTAACATGCAATGAAGGATACTCTCTAAGCGGCATCGCAAGGGCGACGTGTGTTGACGCCAATCAAACCGACGATACTAATGTCTATGGAGTGTGGGAATACGGTGATACTACATGTACACGTATGTCAATGAATACTTGCAATTCTTAGACCTGTTATTTGCTATTTCGAGTTATGACATTTATTTATTTATAAAGAAACGCGATAATATATTTGAGAAAGGCGTGCAAGCCAACATTTATTTGTACACTAAAATGCGTATTTCGATTTTCGAAGACGCCTTTCTTTTCTTTTAATATACATCATACCCAATATTATAAATATATTACCTTGATAACAACACATCAGGGATATATTAGGCTGTTCTAATATCAATANNTNTAAAGTCACCCAACTGNGTATGTAATNACTACTGGAATTCAACTCAAAATGAAATNGCAAGCTTGCTTGTCGTGTCGGCAGTTTCATAACAATCGTATATCCGAATATNNTGGGTTCATGTTTCACTGCTACTGTTTTTTATTGCATTTCCTTCAAGAGTTTTAGTAAGCTGCTTACGATNTGAATTTCNACAGAAATAAAAAATAAAACGTATTAGAACGNAACAAATATTTTGTAAAATTTCCCGAGTAATCCAGAGTCTCAAGGCGTTCTGCAGGGGGTTCTTAGAGGCCTCATGTNACTTTATGAAGGATAACTTNAGAATTTTGAGGCGTCCCTCGATGANCATCACGTCACCAGNAGGCTTGTNAAAGGTCATTANCTACCGCTGCGTTGCACTTCACTTCAAGGACTTTGCTCTGCGTCTCTTTTGCTTTGCAGTTTCCTGAATAATAAGGTAGCTGGAATCCCATTAAATTGTTCACCTTAAGAAAATTTCGATGGCTTTAATTGGGTCTGAAGAGAGACAATTAACCAATTAAAATGGTCAGCCGCCGTATTGCCACACATTATGGTTCCGGATAGAAAGTCTGACACTTACATCAAAATGCAAGCATGTGCAGCTTCTCCACAATTTTTCACTTGTAGCAAATACGCTGTCTTTTGCAGAGGAGTGTTTAATGGTCCTTTTAGAGACCTAACCCTCGTGGAATTACCAATATCTTTTATCAATGTATCGGTCAAGATCGTTTATGCAGAGGGTTTCTTGATTTCTTTCACATCGCATTGTCTGCCATATGACATAATCATCACAATAAATATGCCTTAGCATAACGTTTGGATCTGAAGGTATCGTGATTTAGCAGCACGTGACATGTAATAATATGGAAAATAGTGGTGATTGACTTTCGAGAATTAGCCTGTGTTTGGCCGCCATTAATAATTTTATGGATAAAAGACACAAAATATATGTGCTCTTTTAAAAGATGGTAGTTGTATTGAATCAGCTTGTTTTTTGTAATAATATGTTTGTTCATGTGACTCTAAAATAGTGAGTGGTTCACCAAGCATGAAACTTTCCTTCCATATTCCTTTCCCCAGTCATATGAATCGGCAATTTGGCATATATGTATGGAGTTTGATACTGGATTATATGAATTTGTTGAAACGCGCGACGACTATAGAAGGACCGCGAGCACATACATTTTCGTGAAAGGTAATGCTGACATATTCAATATGCCTTGAAAACATAAATACAAATATCGCACACCTTTTCACATATGATCACAATATATTTGACACGAGTTGTTTTAAATCGATCCCACGTTTTAATATCATTCAAAAACGAATAGTTTCTTCGTCCATAAAAAGGTTGCTGTTGAAGGGCGTCTCGATATAGGCTACCACAGGCATATTTCGCAAATGCTTTTCGGTTATATAAGTAGGCCTATGTTATCCCCGCCCATCGGATTCTATATATAGATTAGAGTGATGTGTGATATAAATGTGTCGAAGTTGTGTGGATATTAGTTTCACAGCTTTAATTTTCTAACCTTGTTGAAAACTTTGTTTCGAAGGCAATCATTTTTCATTGATGAAAAACAAACCAAGAAAATTTAGTTATTGAAATGATTGTTGTTTCCGACCGTCATCTTAATCGATTCTTATTTTCTTTAGCTGTGACATGCGGTGAGACTCCAGATATTCCTAACGCTAATTTTGGTTTTGGGTGCGTTGCAAATAGTTTTATGGGTACCTCATGTAACATAACGTGCAATGACGGATATTATGTGGACGGCATATCTCGCGCGACATGTGTCGATTCTCATCCAAGTAATCTGACTAATTTCGACGGAGAATGGGACTACGGGGATACTGAATGCATACGTGAGTCCATGTAATTGTAGTGATCATTCAAATCTTAATCCGTTACCTTACGCTTAATCATGAATTGTCTATAATAACAAGACACTGTTATCAAAATGTATTCTCTCGTCGCTCCCGCCCAAATAGCATGTTTTAGATCGACATTAATTTTGGTTTAGAAAAGGGGTCGCCAGCTCAAAACGGGTCTCGGGCCACTTTTCGAATTTCGCAGCGGCCGCGGGCCGCATGAATTCAAGGTCGGTATACCAGGCAACCATCGTTTTGAAACTCTACGTCAGTACAACGCCGTGCTACTTCATTTAGGCAATGGGCGTAGTGACCACAAAAGAAGTAATATTTTATCAAAGAAATACAAATACAACAAAAATCACTATCATTAATTTCATTTTATTTTGAGTCTGAGCTGTGCACGATACTGGAAACGCTTTTCAGCTAATAAGGACTCGATATTGGGGCTANNGAGATACGTTACTAGCTGAAAGNCCATCTCCACGTAAAGCNTGATNTTGTGGNGAAGCCCTAAGCCAGTGGTTNTCAAACATTTTTAGACACGCCCCCCTTAATGATACTNAAAACTTTCGCTCCCCCCTTATCGTCATATCACAAAATGCAACCAGAATGNTAGCAATCCCAACGGATAGTTTGATGNCATTGAAGGTTATGACNGTNGATATACACAAAATACACGGACGATACACAAAATTTAAATATGACGTATATCGCGCCGCGCGCGAAAATTTTTTCAGTTGACCGCAGCTCCGCGCCCTCTTCAGATGCTTTCACGCCCCCACAAGAGGGGCGCAACCCCCATTGAACCACTGGCGTATGCCGTCTCGATCTTGGCAGTGTTTTGGCCATTTCACGTCAAGGCAATACGCCCAGCCCATTCATTTCAGCAGATTATTATTCCTCGATGGAAATGGAATGCTGTTGCCATCTCCAACGCCGTTTTAGCTAGTGACGAATAGTGATGTCAGGTTCCGGAGAATAGCTTATTTCGAAACAACGACAACAGCAACAACAACAATACTTGAAACTGCATTTCAAAATGGTTTTCTCGGCTTTCTTCTGAAATCTCAAATCACGTCGCGGGCCGCGTGTTGGTGACCCCTGGTTTAGAATATGGATGTCTGCAAATCTGGTATGTAATATTCAGATTTTCATTTAGACACCAACCACATCACTTTGAGGACGATGCGGTTGCTCACGCAATATTAGCAAATATAGTAATAGTCTTTGTATTAAGTTTCTTCTTTTCTGTATTGAAGTTTCTAGCTCTCTATTGTCATGTTACTAACGATACGATGAACATTTATAAAAATATATAGCGGTCCGATACGAACTCATTATAATATTATGATCATGGAAGTCAAGTAGGCTATTGAAGCTGAAATGTAAATCTTAAATATTGACCTAACGCAAAATATCAGTAGGGTCTCTTCTTTCCCGTCACCAAACTGGCCACAGAATTGTTGTGGGCGGCCTCGATAAAGCGTTGTCTTGTGGCCGGCCACAGTGAATTTCATAGCCGGGCATATGAATTCATGATGGCCGGCCACCAGTTCGTGACCAGTTCGTGATTTTTGTACGTCTGCAATACATTTAGTGGGATCAAATTCCGCCCTTTTCATACACTGTGACTATACTCGAGTATATCCTCTTTATTTGTACAATGAACTTGGTGCCTAGGTTTGTAGAAGACTTCCGCTAATATTAGGCTACCATTAAATTATTAAGTAGTTAGGGGATAGGTACGAAATAACCATGGCTCTACACATGTTAACCTTCTGCGTTCTCGCTGACTACTAAAAAATTACTCTGGCGTGGTTCGTTGTAAACTCCGGAACATGTGTTCCTTCAACTTTCAAGATAGTCCCTGTGTACCAGTGAGTGTTTAATGTACATTGTACAAGTGTAAACGAAAATACTTATGGCTAAATATAGAATCTAGAGGTGAATTGGGCTTTGTTTCCTGTACCACTTCCAGTATAAGCACAAAGAGATACAGGTACACACATACAGTACCCGCGCAACCCCGTAATATTCCCTAATCAGGACGTGACAATCGTCAGAATGGCTACGGAAGCATAATGACCGTGGTTACATTCCCACCATTCTATATGGTTAAAATGTTGTTAATACCTCGATAAAATGTGTGCCGAGATAGGGTAGTGGTATAATCCACAGCTACAACACCAATGGGTTGTGGGTTCGAGTCTGACCGAGGTCGACTGCGGAATTCCTACCTAAGTGTTGCAGGTTTATCTAGGCTCCTCCTCGCCATCTCATCCGCGTAAGCGGTGTTTTACAAAAAGCCTAGAAGTGGGCCGTGCAACAAGTCGGCCGATACGGAATCAAAATCAAGGAATACCGACCTGGTGTAAATGAGCATAGTGGTCGACAAACACCATGAATACCACAAACGACAACAACAACAACACCTTTAAAATGTTTTCATTTCAATGAACAGTGCCGATGGTTCAGAGTACCATGCAACATGACGTTGCTAACGCTTTATATAACATAGTCAATCAATTTAACTATTTGTTTTCTTGCAGCATATCCATGTGATGACATTTGTTCATCTGAATGCAGGGACAATCGAAGTTGCCTATGCATAGATGAAATCTGCACTGAAGGTATGTCTGAACTATCAACTTAAATATGCTGGAAAAATAAAACGTACATAACCATTCACTACTTCGACTATGTTTAAGTTCAAATAATTAAAAATATGACAGAGGATATGAATTTAATAAAAAAGATTATTTCTGGACTTTCCAACGGCATTTTAGACTACTTTACATTACAGAAATGTCATGTTTTAAAGTTCAATATTCGATTATAACTGATATGAAAATGGACTCCATTACGGATATGGCTCTCGTTCGAAATAGCATGTGTCATACCAGCGGGTCAGTAAATCTAACGATGATTATAACAGTGAGCGTCAAAGATTCACTGTTTGACTTTATCAATTTTGACGCTTGTAATGGTAGCTACGCTTGACTTAGAACATATTTCGGCGTGAAAAGGTATTCTCTGTAACATCAGATTCATTTCAATCACGATGTATGTAG
>ATSW01004215.1:0-13212 GCA_000444245.1 Botryllus schlosseri
GACGAAGACTGCTATTTCCCAAGCGACAGACCTCTGACTACTCTTCAAAAAATGTTTGCGCCCCGGGCTCGAGAGGAAACCTACGAAAATCTAGCGAAGTCGCCCAGACCGCCGCAGAGAGTTGTGAGGTTCAGACCTGACCGCTACGCTCCGTCTAGCGATAAACCGGACACCCTGGAGTCGTATACGATCGAAGACCTTCCGTTGTACAGTAGCCGCTATCAGGGTTTTAGAACGAAACCATCGCGATACCTTTACGGTGCTCCGAAGCCGGTTCGGACTTGGAAACCGAAAACGAAATATATATCGGTAGACAGCAATAAGTATAAACAACGGAGGGATATCAAATTCTCGTTGAAACGTCACAGGAGACAGGACCCCACGTACGAAATCCTTGACATGAACAGTGACGAAGAAGGTAAGTATTTCTGTTCTTCTGATACCACCGCGACTTTTCGGTATAATTTTCCGTATATACTGTCCCACTCTCGATAATTTTAATAATAACCTGAGCATCATTGTCTTATATGTTGATAGGAAAAAATGGGAGGTATACTGCCATACGGTTAGTAAGGATCGAGATTTGTGTATAGGCGAGTCATCCGTTGCGACGCATTCAATACTTATCACGCCCCAACTACAAGTCAAAATCTTTCCCTTGACCAAGGTCTTGTCATTTCGACAGCATGACAGGAAAATTTGATGAACTGCTTATTAAAAAGAAACAATGTACTTATTTAGTCATGTTGCGTTTTTTCGGGACCAGATTTACGGTGTGTTGAACCGAGGATTTCAGTTCACTGAGTGGTATCATGCAATGCGCAGTTATACTGTGATGTGCCGTTCATAGGTAGGCGTTAATATCATGTTGTAAAGGCCATTGGGTAGGCCTACAGCAGCGCCTTCGCCATTGCTAAGTATCGTAAACTACGTTCGGTCCTCGGTTATTGTGACTCTTCTGTAGCGTCGAGTGTGAGGAATACCAGATAAGTAATTTTCTGTGATGACGAGGACCCGTCAAGTGGCATATTCTTACCCTTTTCCGCTGCTACTTTACGCTGCCGTCGGCATGACAATAAATTAGACAATATGAGGAAAGTGTGGATAGTGAAAGCTGCACAGCAGGTAGTTGGCATCGTAAGTGAAGTATTCGTGTCAGTGTAGTTGTGTCATACGGGATCGTAGCTGTACTCTAATAATTACGATACTGCCGTGTAAAGAATGATGGTTTCATCTAGTGTGCAGGAATCGGTAGTGCGAAATCATGGCGACATTGGATCCAAGTTCAAGGAAACTTACCTGGAGCAAGGGGTCTCATCATCATCAAGTGAATCTGTATGTACGGTGAAAGAACAGCCGGCGACAAAAAAGGAATGTGATACAGAGCAGGCCCTTCATACCGCTCGTAGGAAGATGTATCGAGACATGCTATTAGGGTCGTGCCAAAGGCTGCGCTACGGGGTACGGTCTGGTCGGTTGCTGGATCCTGTGGAGTATCACAGCGAGCTGAAGAAAAGCACCAAGACTCGCAATCTGCTGAGTCGAGGTCAGCAAATCAAACCAGAACCCCCCCTTTTTGAATTTGATTTTTCTCCGTACCGAAAACAAGCTAGAACACCCTTGAAGAAGTTGAGATTGAAAAACGTGTCGCCTACGTCGAAATACGCCAAATACTTCAGTAAAGCCATTAGATCCGGACCGAAAAGACTTGTTGTGCGTGAAAAGTTGGAACTTAACTTTGTGTCGGTGAAAAGGAAGGAGATACCTGGATGCAAATGGGCCGCGCCCAGGAAAGCGCAGGCATCGCGGGAATCGGAAAGGTCCCTTCTGAAAACTCCGAGTTCAAAAAGACAGTCCAAGTCCAGAGAATCGAGCTCGCTGATATCGGAAGGCTTGTTGCACGAAGACTCTGTGTTGAGCTGTGTAAAGAACAAGTCCGCCATGGCAAAATGGCTGAGCAATATTGATGGCGGTTTCAGCGTAGAAAAAACGTACGCGTTCTGGGATTCCGGAATAGGGTCTGAGTTAAATGCGGATTCNCCGAATCCGATACGAGAAGGTAATGTTAATGTATTCGTAGTCAAACGATTCACCGCTATAGTGGAATATGAGAAAACAAAGTTGCTATTTGTCCAAAACTGCGTTGCGCCTTGTAACGGAGTACCAGCAAGCTTGTAGTTGCACTTTCAGAATTCTACTTCAACAGTTTTTAAATACATATTACTTAGTAGGTCAGGTAAAAAGTAGTTGTCAATTGGATTTGCATTATTTTTATACATAAATTACTCGTAAACAGGGCGCACTACAAGAGATGGTATCGCGATCCCAGGAACGGATGAGAAATCGGTCGTGTAGCAGCCCGCTACAGCCCGCTTAAGTCAAAGGGGTGTATCTTAGAATTCAGATGTAGCGACTGGCTATCCAAATGTAAAATTCAAACTACTTTTATAGCTCAGTCTATGATCACTCCCTTTCTTATTCTACTTCAACGCAGTTCTAGTTTATTTTGACAGATCTGTTGTACATGCGTGGCTCTGACTGTATTGTATAATATACCTACTTTCTCCACCACTGCATCCTACGACCCCTTAGAACCGTTGATGACATCACGCCATTACTTCATCCACTTAAACATACTGTTTGCACTTGACCTATCGGTCTGTACTAATCCGGTGCATCAACAGTTCACACTTTCTTACGATATTGGCTTTTTGTTTTACGTCTTGATGACCGATGAATGTTTTGAGACTCCATTGTCGCTGGTACTTTCATTGCATCTCAACGAGGTATTGTACTTCTGTTGGCGATCGAATTGAAGCCCCCGTTCGCCGAAATACTGATTGACGTTAATATGATTCAGACGCTAAACTCAGAACGCTCTTATGTCAACATCAATTGTGTGTTTTTCTCTGTAACCAGTGACTATTGTAGCAGTACGATATCAAGACAGTGGGTTTAGTTCTTTAAAAACGTATCCAAGTCGGTACATATTGACAATGAATTCATGGATATCTCGTAAAGAGATTTCGGTAGAATTTTCAGCAAGGTATCTGTGATACTAAAACGACAGTTATATCCGGACTATAGTGCGTCAGCTTAGTAAGCCTTAGTTCCCACAAATAAAGGACGCAGAGAAAATAGTTACGAATCTTACGATGCATATAGAGTGCGATGAAGAAAAATTACAGCATGTCTGAACAAAAGGTTGGAGCATAGTAATCATTACTTCTTCACGGGCAGTAAAAAATCCAATTAGCAAAAGCAGTGTGATAAAAGTTTAGACAGAGAGATGTAATTCCATGTGACGCATAGTATGCAATGAGAATGAAATCTTCGTTGGGGCAAATTAACACGCTCGTGAGTGCTTAACAAAATGTTTACAATATCTATACTGATGACGAACCAATACATGTACTATAGTATGATGACTATACTTTAGCAAGACGGTTTATTGTCTCTACACGGTACAGCACCCCATATGGTACGCAAGTTTAGGAGTTCAACACGCAGACATTGATGCTGAAAAGATTCTTAAGCAGATGCCTCTAAAATTCAACCCCGTTCAGCGAATCGCGTTCATATAAGTACAGGCTTATTGAAAAAATTCGTGACGCTCATGATTGTTCCAAGGCATGTAAAAGGTGCAACGATATGGGAATATCAGAAAGATCCCAAAGGTATACTCTCTGATTACAGGCCGGGCTCGGAAATATTTTATATTTAAATTTTGTAAACAGTGGTATGCAATGCCCAGCTTTAATATTACGGGGGAGTTTATTTTTAGATCATGTCTTTTATACATGCTTCCATTACAGGGCAACGAATACCTCAATACAACAATGTCGACCCACTGCGTGAACGTCCCCATGCCGGTTTATACGGTCCATACACATCCAATCACGCGCAACGAGTCGGTGTAAGATCAACATTTCCCCCGCCCGCAGGGAGACACGGCAAAGGGAGCGTGAGTACTTACGACANCAGCTATAGACAACGTCATGCATTTATTTGAAACTTAGCCACGCTTTGTTCTATATTACAAAAAAATTCAGTAATTTACTCGTTTCACCGAGAGTTCTGTTAATGAACCGTGAGATTATACGAAGAGTTAATGAGCAGTACGAGAGGCCAGCACAGTGTGTAAAATTATTTGATTGGTTCATTTGGAGAAAAGTTGAAAAATTGAAACTCCCAGTAATGATGAATTTTAAGTACTTTATACAAATTGAGGAAAGTCGTCTTATGGTATCATGCGATTGCATCCAGAAAAAGTATTCCCAATCACAAAATACCAGTACGTGATGACTCCGGATGAATTCCGCAATAACTTCCATCATGATTCAGGCCATTTAAATTAAACAATGTTACTGCTGTCAGCTGTGTCAACGTACGAGTAGGTTCACTAGACATCATTT
Organism: Botryllus schlosseri; assembly: GCA_000444245.1. NCBI lineage: Eukaryota > Metazoa > Chordata > Ascidiacea > Stolidobranchia > Styelidae > Botryllus > Botryllus schlosseri. Next base: position 4,416 of record ATSW01004215.1, read on the forward strand.
CTGGGATACTTTTGAACTTGCTACTAAGGGGCAGCTAGAGGAGGGAGGGTTGTTTGCACGTCTTATCGCAAATAAACGGACACAATTGTGACTTCAATGTAGCAATAATAAATACACGTCATTTTAGTGCTGATCGCTCTGTTCTATTCGCTATGGCCTAGTGCCTAATGTTCGGACTTATCTTGCAAAATCAGTCTCACAACGGGTAGCAGTATGGGCTAACATGCACTTGGTTTGTTTTGCGCCCGCTTGTCGAATTTATTGTCTCAATATGTGGTTGTGGTGGCACAGGAGGTTGCAGTTCTTCCCACGTTTGTGCTTATGAAAACGTTATGACTTCATTCGGTGTCTGGCACTGTTTCCAATTTATATAACTTCTATAACAGTTGTAACATCAGACTCGTACAAACTATTATCAATCTATTTGGTTGATGGTTGCGTAGTTATAGCTCTAAATCAGGTGTCTCAAACAAGCGGTCCGCGAGATCATTTTGTGCGGCCCGCGTCGGCAGTCCAAAAACCTGAAACTGCTCATCAAACTTCACTATCACATCACTTTCAAAAGTTACCATGCGATAGAAGATTAGCTAATACGTCACATTATACCTATTTATGATGGTAAAACATGACCCGTTGATGATTCCTGACTGAAAATTGTGATTTGGACTTTGGTGCAATCTTTTGTAGAATTACTCGAACTCTGACTGAATGAGTGATAAAATAAAGATGACTCGAGTTGAGTCGGGTCAAGCATTATAATCAGAGAAGGACTTGTGACTTGGTACAACCACGGACGCTACGAACTATCAAACTGTTATGGGAATAGTAATATATCAAAAAGCCGTAGCCTGCGTTTCGTACCGCATTAGCTATCTAAGCAGCTCGGTATGGCAACCATTGGCATTCTGTTGCCCCTTAATGTATTTGGTTACATCCTGCGTCATCTTGGGTCTCTTGGCCCATGCTATTATCGCCCATTAAAGGTGGCGAGTGAAGTAGTGGTACGATCCACAGCTGTAACACCAGTGGATTATTCGTCGATGCGGGATTTCCATTGCTATGGCCCAATAATCATCATATCCAAGTTGCTATTAATCTGTTCCAATATTCGATTTTAAATTTAACGCTGATTTAATTTGACTCTGGTAATGACATAATCAATAGCCTAGGTAACAAGAGCCCGAAACCAGATTGTTAAATTATGAAATATTCTGGCACGTCAAATGTCCGCTTGCCGTAAAATTTTAACGCGACAGCTTTTACGATGTCACATGATGCATTTGGACTCTCGCATGGTGTCTGTGACTAATAATTTTGACAAACTATGCCTAGTACAACAACAATCTTATTCAAATATTTAAAAGTGTGATTTGTTTCTCGTGCCAGGCGTGAATTCACAATAGTAAATCACATTCTAACGATGTGTCTGGGGAATGCCAAATGTCCCGTCAAATAAGACCCACCGTAGTTGGAAATACATTGAATTGCCCCATTATGGTGCTGCGGCCCGCGACGTCATCAAAGACTAGGAAAATGGTCCGCTAGCACATTTCGGTTTGATAACCCTGTTCTAGATGCTGGATTTGGAAAGTGAATATAGTTGTAGTTCTACTTCAAGTGGCGCATTAAAAATAAATACCCGTAATTTTCCATGTATAATGCGCAAACTTTTACCGATTTTTTGCCCTAAAATAGGGGGGTGCATATTATACATGGGTACAGCAAGCCTTGAAAAAAATCCCTCTGTCAAAAACTTGAAATCACACATGTTTGTTTAATTCGCGCATCACCTCTAGCCATTGGGCCCCGTAATTCGTATTATAGAGTGTAACGCGCTGCCAAATAGAGAAGCGTGTTGCCAATTAACGAAAAGCGTGTCTCTAATTAACGAGAGTCGTCTGCAAAGCACGCGATCTCTTGCTGAGTTGGTTTGCCGTTTGTACGCGAGCGAAATTAGGTCGCTGATTGCAACAAGCGTACGCAGCAATCCTTGTTGATTCATCGCGTCAACGACAGGCCTAACAATCGCATACACAAGAGGCCATGTGCGCAAGATATAATCGCTTACGTAATCAGTCGCATCTCCAACAGGACTGGTGCGCCCGACAGAACCGTTGGCCTGAGCAATCGCATCTGTAATTGTAATAGGCCACGTGCGCAAGATGTCGTGTCTCGTGTGTCGCTAGCCTGAGCTATCGCGTCGCCGACCTCACAGGCTTTGGCTGCTATCTTCTCTCGTTTAGAGACAATGCCGTTAATTGTATTATGATTAGCGATCACCATGTCATGATTGTTCGACAGTGACATCGCAAAACAACAAGTTCGAATACTAACTATTCGCAACTATTCATGTACTCATGTACTGCGAATGCAGGGTGCGTACTATACATGGGTACAGGCTTATTCCCAGAATATACACGTCATTTTAAGGGTGCGTATTATACATGGGGGCGCACCATATTCGGAAAATTACGGTAGTTGCTGAATAACTGGAAAGCACGTGCCGTCGTTTGACGGGAATCGCGATACCGTTGTACCATGCTCTTGCAACCGCTGCTAGTTATAACTGCTAGCAGTGGCATAGCCAGGAATTGGTTTGGGTGATCTAAACCCATCATCCCCTATCAGTCGACCCGATCCGATATTGATGAAATAGAAATTAATAAATTGCTTCGGAATTGAATATAGTTTGGTGGGATTTAGTTAATTAGATACAGATTTTTGAAGGCCGTCAGTTCTAGTTCTAGTCCTAGTTGCGAGTTTTGAAAAACCAGTAGTTTGTACAAGTCCGGCTAAAGCAAACAGAGAAAATTGCGTCGTCGCCGTAATTATCTTCAATCGCTTTTCAACAGTTCCGTCCAAATACCTTCGGAACCGGTCCGCCGAAGTCCGACTACTCGCACACTACGCACGCCGATAACTCGCCCATGAAGCCGAAGGTTGTTACGGTTGTCAGAGCCGGGCAGATTCGACCTCATAAAAAGATCACTCTGCTGTTGAACAGGAGATCGGTGAGGTTATGGGATTTATTTCTCAGCGCAAGTGCATATACTCGTTACATTTGACGTTTCTAGTCTAGAAGAAAGTTTGGCTTGTCCATGCGACTTACTTCATCGATGATTATATATATTAAAAATAACGTAAATTATGGACCCCATGTAGCCAAGCTATCCCTCAGCGAAACCACCAATACCTTCTGAAAAATCTTTAGGACTATATCTATGTAACAAAGTCGCAATTCCATGAGTCGTGCAATACGGTCGCATTAAAAATTTCCAGCGTCTGAGAAATATAGATATTTGGTACTATATACTGGAGCTACAATACCGTTCATTGAGATGACATTACGTTTGGGCGCAGGTCAGTTGTTTTCCGAATGGGGTACTTTGGGACCAACCGAGATATTTGCATTATTACATTGATTGTGATTCCGTTCCTCCACTCCACTCGTTTAATAAATTGCGGCCTACATCTTGGGTGATTTTTCCAATACACAATGAGAGTCACTGCCTATTTAATTACGCCTCGATTCTCGCCCGTATCTCTCCCTTATTGGTCCAGAATTGCTGATGTTACGGATGGCTCAATTTTTCAGGTGCAAACTTTTGAGCAGCTAGTTGCTGACATCTCTGAAGCATTAGGTCAGCCCAAGTGGAAAAATGATCATATCCGAAAGTAAGGAATTATACTTGATGATATACATATAAAACATTTTTACGGCTTGTATAATAGGGTATACATATCAGTTACCATTCGTACCAACAGCGGGTTTACTACGAAATATGTGATATCGGTTTCTAATGGATTCGAATATCCATTGCTTATTTTGGCTCATTCCTATGATGTCGAGGTAACGTACACTGTAATAATTTGGTGAAAACACCACTAGTCAATGTTAGGCCTCAATGGGATGTGACGTTAAATATATGTTGTTAAAATAGGCTAACCCAGATTTTCATTCCAAGCACGCCCATATAGGCTCAACCCATCTTGTACACTATGAAAACAAAATTCGTAAGCGTCGCGCAATTCCGTAATCTATTGGATATTGTGTTGCAGATTGTATACCCTGAAAGGACGGGAGGTCCGTTCCATATCAGACTTTTTCCGGGAGGACGACGTCTTCATCGCAGTGGGCAAAGAACAATTGACTACCATGGACGTTCAGGTATAACAACATTCCTAGTTAACAAATAGAGGTGGTCAGTCAGTAACAAACAAACTACTTTTTCCGAGTTCTGGACTAGATTTTCTCTGCTTGTACTACTTACCCAAGTGGTAATGTTGTTGGCTACCCTTTTAGGGCAAAACGTCTTGCTTTTTACACTTTAAATATTACAAAGTAGAAATTGGTTTTGGGATATGCTTGCATCGTTTTTCTGAGTGAAATTTCATGACAACTTGAATAGCTTAGCGAATGGGCCTTGCAGTGTCATGCTCATTTTTTGTTAGTCTAGCACAGTGGTTCCCAACCGGGGGGAATTCCCCCCTTGTGGGGAATTTTGAAATTTTTACGGGGTTAATCTGGCATTATAATTGTATCGGAAGATACACTGGGTTCACAAGGTTTTTAGATTTTTATGGTATAGAACTCGAGTAGAAATTAGTTCTTTACAATTTGTATGTTTCTTTGGCAGATTTCAAGCTAGGTATATGTTTAAATGCTTTCCGTAGCAATTACACCCCTTGATAAAGTGAGGCTCACGAGACGATTTTGTTGGGTCCGCGACAGCCTTTCGACCAACTGCTACTAAGCAGGAAAACGTCAAGCCAAATTCAGCACAAGGCCGCTAGAGAAACTTTTTAAGCGAACATATGAGCTAACGTGAAAAACATACCGTACCAAATTCATCGATTCAACTCAAGTCCATAGCAAGCGGACTCGGTGATTTATTTTTCGTCAGCGGCTACCCGACCGGTCAAAAACAGGTGAAATTTGAATGTACCTTACCAAAGTTTAGTGCGGTCCGTATTCGCCGTAGCTTGGACATATCTGAATATGATTGGCCATTAATTGCTCAGTCAACACATGGTTGCGCGTTAAAAAGCACATTATTTTAATCGCAGGCAACTTTTTCATAGGGGGAGGGGATTTTAGCTCAAATATCGGCCAAGGGGGGCACGAGATGAAAAAGGTTGGGAACCACTGGTCTAGCAGATGCGCCCCGCAATTTCGAAATTGGCCGTCTCCAAACAGCTGCTAACAGTATGCGAACCGTCGACCAAACCTAATTTTCGAAACTACTTACTTGAATACTCTTCAGCTCTGTATTGTCTACTTCTACTCAAAGTATTTGGACGTGTCATTGGAATTGCTAATATGATTGTAATTGATTAGAAATTCACGGCATTACTTTTACTTGAGTACCAACGCTCGCTATACTTTGACCAGCTCTTGTTATACTGTATAACTTATGTATAACTTATACATATACTTATACACTATCGCGATCGTTGCCAACCCCGGCTTGTTTCGTATGCAGGAAGTGCTAGAGGAGCTTTACCCCGAGTCGCCGTACGCGCAGAGCCTGATGAAACAAAATATCGAGAAACAAAACAAGAATCGACACAAGAAGCAACCTTTAACCGTTCCGGATAGCAACAAGGCTACGAAATCCGACTCCGGACTCGGCGACTCCACAGAGGGCGATCGGTACCAGGAATAATTATACTTTATATACCCAACCCAACACGAATCTATGATGTTATTTGCCAGGCGAATAACTGATAACCCGACGAACAGATCGCCTCGCCAGGACAAGGCTCGCGGCCGTCGCATGCTGCTGGAGCGGAAGAAATTTCAGGAGGAAGACAGGCAGAAGGCGAAGCGATGGGAGCGGGAAAGGTTGGAGAAGGAGCAAGATGAATTGGAGGAGGAGTTGAGGTGAGATTCTATCGGCGTTCACCCGCTTTATGAATAGAAAGGTATGGGGCGGTAAGTTTCTTGGTTACTTAAATGTTCGATCTGAACCTCTGCCCTGCGGCGCCGTCTTATCGGCGTGGTCAATTGGATATAATAGGTCGCACATATGAAGTGAACACGTGCGGTATAAGTACCTAGAGGTGGTCAAAGCCGTCAGCGTTGTCACTCAAGTATAAGTAACGTGATAAATCGATACTGAAGTACACGTAGAAGTGATTTACAAGATACCGTGAATCTTTACTAAATTACCAGTATAAGTGGCAAATTCTAAGAAAAGAAATTACTTCAAGTAATATAGATATGAAAAGTACTAAAGTAAGTAAATTTACAAAAGTAGATGTGGTCGAGGGTCCGCATACTTTTAGTAGTTAACTGGGGGTGGCTATACATTCCAAATTGCGAAACCATCCATGCATCTTTTGGACTAACGCACAATGACGGATGATGCTACGAATAGGCACAACCTACAAACCACAAATTATTCCGCAGTTACGGCGATGGCTATTTCACGCGTTTTTACGACGATTTCCCACGTAACACTCATACAAACTCATCCCATAACAATTCTCTACTTTACAAAATGGAATGTGAAAAAAGTTAACACTGGAGGCAGTCAACCAGTGACGTGCGGTGAGGTTCATGACTGGTGAGGCACGCCCCCCTCCAACATACCAGCACACACACAAACACGTACGCACGTAACAATGGCAGCGGGCATAGATGGCATTTTATGTGCACACCAATAGCCGTCGCAATTCCATATTTTACAATACATGTAGGACTGGTCGCTATTCTGCTAAATGGGCAAATTTAGACGGATAGTAATTACTATCTCTTCAAGTACCGGTATAAATTATTCGAAGCGCATGAAAATATCATCCTCAGTTACAAATTTGTTCAGTAAAAAACACTATTTGCCGAATTTCGAAGGAAAATGTACTAAGCCAAGATCTAGTGTAAAAACACTAGGAGTGGCACCACTGACCAAACAACGACAACGCAGGCTATGTAAGTGTTGCTATCATATACCACAATTAGGGGTTACAGGTATTGCAGTCGAACACAGCATAAAGTACACAAACAACGACAATTTAGCTTATGCAAGGAGCTATCACATACCACAATTTAACGTAGCTATGGCTGTAAAATATCCAATTTAACGTAGCTATGGATGTAAAATATATAACAGCTACACAAGTAAAGTATTGGCTCCGCACTGTGTGTTGGCATTCGCTACTATATAATTCCTAGTTACAAGACTGCTGGATTCCGGCATCAATAGCGCGTTTCACTGCGCTTTGACTGTCCAATTGTTAGCGAATAGTGCATGAATCAGATTCGTTTGTGCCTCACCTGACCATTGTTTCTCCGCGATGGCATTGTCTGTAATAAAGCCGAATGTCACCTTCATTGAGGGGGTTCTGGNGCTCTGACATTGTTGATATTTGAATTTTCGGAATCAGTGTGACGATAATCTTTGATTGATACCAATTATTACGAATTCCGGTCTATTTGTGATGAATTGCATTGTCGCAGGTGAGGCACGACCCTCCCGTGCCTCACCTGTGCCTCACCCTACGTTTGGCGCTGTATTTTTGAATAATAATTATGCAGATTGATGATGTTGGGTGATAAAAATGTTCAAATTTAGTTATTTATGAACATCGATGTAAAACATCAATAAATCATCGACTCATCGAGGGTTTTCACGATTTTAACTTACTCATCCAGACGACAGGTGAGGCACTGCCTCACCTGCCTCATTGTACCGCACGTCACTGTAGTCAACATAACCACTCGGGTGAGTAGTACAGTTAGGCAAAGCCTACTAAAGTCATTCGGAAATGTAGAATTATTTCGTTGTCTATCACCTAGCTTTAAATACCTATATTTGTGAGGAAATGGTAGCCTGTTTCGCAGGGTACAGAAAATTGGGATGGCGTTCATCATTACCGATGAGGCCGTCAACGCTCCGATTGTCACATTTTCTTTATATATGCGTGCTTTACACAGCTCCTCATCTCAATCTCTAGCTATCAAATGATGTATTCACAACCACAACATTCATCCGTTGCCAAACCAACATCAAACGATATCTTCCAATCCATACTGACCAATACAACACGAGACTGGGCTTGTCGATATGGCCGCCGTTAAAACAGTCCGGTTTTCAAAGCACTGCTAACGCAACATTATTCACGTCCTTTGAGGGCTGCGAACTCCGTTCTGTTTTTGTAGAAGGCGAGGCCGAGGCAGGGGGCGTCTCGGCAACCCGCCAAATGACGTGTTAGCCGAGATTGACGTGAAACCTCCGTTGCGCGACGTGGACCGTCGGCGGAGAGAGAGGGAGCAATGGGAGTCGGAAGAGCGCGAAAGGCAACAAAGAAAACAGCAGGAGGAGGACGAGAGGAGGAAACGGCAACTTGAAGACGACGAGAGAGACCGCGAAAGATTACGGTAAGCTCACGACTGGCTGTACTATACTGTAAAGCTTGTACGATTTCGTTTGTGGATGGTGTAAGAATAGCTACATAACTCCAGAGGTGGCCAGTAAAAAACTGCTTATACTTTATCATAATTTTATACATAACCGCTGCTTACTCAAACGGTTATGTTGTTAGACTATTTCCATTTGTACTTGCTACTTTTTAGGCAATGATATTTACTTTTTACACTTTTAATTTTGTAAAGTTGAAAGTCGTTTTGGTGCATGTTTGCGACCTAATGTGTGAAATTATAAGAACTGGACGAAGCATGTTACCGATGTATCACGGTAACTGAACTTATTTTCGTAAATTGCGCCTATTTGTGGAGTCTCTAGTCCAGTGGTTCTCAACCATGGGGGGGGCTTCAAATTTGCAGAATGGTTGACAA
>ATSW01004216.1:0-14958 GCA_000444245.1 Botryllus schlosseri
CACAAGGGCGTAGCCAGAAAAAATATTTGGGGGGGGGGCGAAAATTTCGATGACGTAAAAGAACCCTCCCCCCTGAAGATAAGGGCAAAATAGGTGAAAAAACGATGGTCTTGGGGCCTTAATTATTGGATGATTACCACAACATCCGGGGCGATCGTTATACATATATTCCACTCACACATATAAAGTGATGTTATAATTATACGATTGTGGAAAACTCGGGCGCCAACACTTTCGCGCGAAGCGCGCAGATTTTTCAAGGTTAATGAATGAAATTGGTTCATTATATTGTTACTTGCATATTGCAAATACGTTTCCATTATCAGATTTACTGGTAAGGCTGATAGAAGTGGTGTCATCAAATATTCAGGGACACTCAATTATGCAACTGGAACTGCATGTTGATGTTCATACAGAGCCGTAACAGCACTTCGTCAGCCCGCCCCCCAAACGTTGGGCCCTCATATGACGATAAGCCGAACTTCTGGGGGGCTTCGCCCCCCTCAGGCTATCCGCTGTTTACCGCAACTTGTCATCTAGTTTTGGGGCCGTTCACTGAGGCAGCTTTTCTCGCCTAGTCGCGCGAGGCGCGAAAAATTTCCATTATTCATGATTGAATCGGTCAATATGATCGGGAATTGCATATATATTGCTATCAATTTTTATCCTCTCTCTGCTCACGTAATCAGATTTACGGGTAGAACAGAGTGAGGTGTCTTGGAAACTGTAGGGCCCGTTGGTATGACTCCGTAACATGATGTTATTTCGTGACCTCCTATCTGCTATATCAGAAAATATAGAATCGCCCAACTGTAGGCTACTAAACTAAAAGACGCGCACGATTTCAAATTGGTATTTCTTCACCGCATATAATTTTTCCCTGCACGATGGTATTTGTCTCGTGAGGTTCAGATTGCCGAGACAGGAACATTCGGCGCCAGTCATTTAGGCGCCTGTGGACAATTAAACCTATATGTATTTTGTATATGTAACGACGTTTTCGGTCAGCATGAGGGCAGTACTTTTCGGCCAAGGTTTTCTCGCTGCTGATCGTTCTGGTACACTTCTTGGAGTCGCATGTTACATGGCCTAAAACTTTATATGTCTTGCTAAATCGTGGAGCTGTTATGGCCAACGCCGACATGCCCATTTCTATAAATGTTGCGTATTTTTTCTTGGGGGAAGAGTACCCAAAAATCAAGATATTTGGCAAATTGAAATCGCGTATAGCGCGAAAATTTTTGAAAAAGTTGCATAAATTTTCAAAAAAATACTCTATAATTTATGTTAATTTACGAAAAAAATTTCCCCTTGGGCTCAAGCTCGCCCCCCAATTGGGGGATTTAGGGTGCGACAGTTGCGGTCCTGCACGCGGCATGACCATTTATGAGTTGCTAGAGGGTATGCGCCGGGTGGGACAGTTTTCATTTATTGCTGTAGTTACTTCATGACTTGCGGAGAAAGCTGTCACAACTCAAAAGATCGCCCACACTGAAGGTCGTAGCCAGAAAAACATTTTTTTTATGGGGGAGGGGCAAATTTTCTATGAGTTTAGGGGAGCTCCGCGTGGGGACCCCTCATGGGACCGTACATCTTTCCATGGGCAATTTCATCACTACCCATTATGCATGCGATTCTTAGACGCACACACACACCCTAATATGGAAGCTTCCAGTTCCAAGTATAGCTTGTATTAGGAGATCGATTGACGGACGAGCCCAAATCGCCGACATTAAGTGATGAAAAATCAGTGTGAATTTCGGGCCTAGTCGCGCGGAGCGCAAAATTGTTTTGAATAAATGAATGAATTTGATCAATAATATCGGTGCATGTGTATGAGCAAGTGGTGTCCATTTTGAATAATTACTTAGTTGAAGCAGGGTTATTTCGTAACCTGTGGTAAAGATTGACGCTACTTTAAAGATTGGAATCGCTGATACATATCAGACCAAATTTAGACTCAGACTTTTTAACAACGGGAGGTGGCGATATTTTTCTGTGCCAGTCGTATTTATGTCTTCGTCTGTCCCGGAACGGAAATTGCCGGAACTAATATACATATATATAGGTCTAGCTCTGTCTGCATTCAGACTAAGAGCACCATCACCGAGGTGATGGAAGTATCCATCGAAAAAAGACACAGCATTAAAGATTTCAAATATAAATTAAATTTCGCGTGAAAATGCTGCTTTCGAAAATGTCCAGATGTCGGTGTTGTTCCGGTTAAGGACATTGTTTATCAGCGTTGCAGAGGGTCTTCCTTTTTTCGGTTCTCCTTTCATCTTCAAAGGTTATTGACTTCACGACACTATCATTAGGTTTTCGAATTATATGGGCAAGAAATACATACTGAACTGAAACCCCTAGACTCAATCAACCCAACGACCTCGGGCTATTCAAGTGTATCTACTGGTACTGTTGTATTCTCATAATTGAGAATGAAGCTAAACTGAATTATGATTATTTTCGGATTTTTTTTTCGGTAAACCGATAAAATCAAGACATCCATGGACTCTAAATCGCGCGAAGCGCGAAAAGAAAGTTTTAGGTTGCATTCATCTGCCCCAAAATACTCTAATATTTGTTGATTTTACGAAAATTTTTCAAAAATTTGGGGGGGGCGATCGCCCCTTTCGCCCCTCCCTTGCTACGCCAATGGACTCGCACCCAGCCCGTTGATCCTTTGACTTTGGACTAGGACTTGACTCGTTGGTGAATTGAAAATGACTCGACTTGACTCGAGTGAAAACTATAAAAGTCAAATCGACTTGTGACTCGGAACCTTGTGACTTAACTGGTTACAACCAGATCTTCAATACCCATACGCAGGCTGCATGTAGGCTATAACTCAGGGGCGGGCATTCCGGGCAACTTCTCTAGTCGGCGGGCTGGATATAGGAAAATTAAGTACTTCGCGGGCCGGATTGTTGAATCGATACATTTTTCGCCAATTTATCCACATATACAAGGTGTAAATCGTATTTAATGAATGCATTTTAACGACAGCAATGTCACTTCAAAGCCATTTCTCGCCGATAATGACGAAGACAATGTGGATTTGAGAAAAGCATTGTCATACAGGCGCCGCCATGTGTACGTGCTTCTCTCTTATCAATCAACACATGGTGCAATCACTAAGTAAGATTTCAGGGCGTTCGATAAGCCAGGTACCCCAAATTTACCAAGATATCAATTCATTATAGGGCCGAGTAGGTGACCAGTTAGCGTATGTGCGGCCTATTTTATCTCGATATAGAATTCGTGCGGACCGCGGTTTCTACGACATTTGAAAAGTGACCCGCGACGCGTTTTGAGTTGCCGACCCCTGGCATAAGCGGTGTCTTACAAAAGCCTAGAAGTGTGCCGTGGTCGGCGTCTACGGAATCGAAAATAAGAAATATCGGCCTAGTGTAAATGACCATTGTAGTCCACAAACACCATGATTACCACAAACGATATTAAGGTTGAGTAGGCTACATCGTAAATGCCGATAATGCAAGTCTTCCCGCTTCGCCGAACTTACGCGTAAGCTCCATCCTCGCACGCTGCGCAGTGCGCATACATGTATATTAGGGTTGTTCAGAATTGATCGACTTTTAAAATGTCGTGGTTTTCAGTCCGATTCCCATGCCTTATACCATAAAAACATATTCTAGGTACTTTTTTTCGTAATTCATCCCTTGCATCCGTGTGCATTGTATATAATAACATACAGTCACTAAAATTTGACGTAGTAAGCAAGTAGCGGGGAATCTCGGCAGTCGGCACACTGGATCCGGCCCGCGGGCCGTATGTTGCCCGTCCCCGCTATAACTGGATGTCGTGTCAGCTTGAGTAACCATCGGACCCTTCCTTTTCGACTTTCCCTTGGAAATCGCTACTTCTACACTTTTAATTAAGTAGAATAAGTTATAGTTTGATCACCTTGAATCAGGGTTGTAATGACTCGAGTCATGACTGTCGATGTCGACTCGACTCTCGCTCTCTCACTCTGCTAGTGAGTGGTCGCGCTCTGTCGCTTTGCTGCTGCTCCTCTGCTGCTGCTGTTGTTTATATTGCTTACTACACCCGTCACTTGCTGACTTGCAGTGCGGTGGGCCGTGCGGAGTAAGATACTTGTGGAGCTGCTGCTGCAGCAGCGGCATATATGTTTACTTTTCTTTGAGTTAGCTTCATAGCTTGTTAGTCGCGTGTGACTAATTTATATATGTGAATCGAATGCCTAAACCCATATGATATGATACGCATAACTACAACCAAATTGGCCGTGCGTGTGAACTGGTACTCAAACTCAATCGAGTGACGAGTGGGAATGGAATTACTTGACTTGCCGAAATGTACGAACCTCTTTTGTTTCCAGGTATCGTATATTAGTAAAATTGAAAGCGATAAGCTCGATATCTGCCTATAAACACGAGATTTAGCGTATGTGCTAGCTCGTAGCTCCTATGCGATTAAGAATCAGCATCGACCCAATTCCCTTTGCCAATCGACATACAGCGGTCACAAGGTTGTATAGTATAAATGAATTGAAACATATTGATGCAAGTTATATAATGCTGAAATTTTGCAGATGACTTCAGAGCGAGATGAGACAAGTCACATTTCCAAAGTCATATTTTTCTCTCTACTTATTGACCTGTTTGGATTCACAGTCATTTTGCCGTTGTTCCCGTCTATATTGCAATTCTACAAAGTCAATGACAAGGTAACAGAACATTACAGCTTGTTTTGCCGTAACGTTGTTTAGACAATTTTGGATTTTTTGCGTATTATCGACAATTTCTTAAAATTGGAAAATACTAATAGTAATAGATATTTCGATGAATTTGATTTGAAACCTGTCTCAAGTCCATTTCACTTTTCCATGCGTTAATAGATAGGTTTAGATATTAAGATCTGATAAGGAATTTTATTTAAATTTGACCCTAAAACTATTTTGCCTCCTATATGTGAGTAATTACCATTAGGCTGTAGTGAGTTAGCTCTCTCTGCTGTGCGCAAATATGCTGAGGTATCGTAAATCATTATTCATGTGCTTTGTATCCAGGGAACACTGTATTCGTCAATGGAAAGCGCAGTCATGTCTTTCAGAAATTTGATCGGGATTCCAGAAACTGAAGATGTTAATTCGGTGTTGTTCGGCGGTAAGCTTGTTTTCAGATACTATAGACTTAACGTGCTGGCTTTTTTCGAAAAAAAATTAGTAGAAAATATGTACTGACAGCTTTACAAGTCCATTTGCTTCAAGATGTGTTATCTTATCTCGATACATTAGGATACGGTAGGGCCTATATGGTTTGCTATAGCCAGTTTCACATTGTTTGTAATAATTTGTTTGTATTAATTGCGAGTTGCTGCAGGTTATGTCAAATCACAATAACATTATACCAGGTATATTATACCTTGTCTATTATTAGTCAATTGCAATCCTCATCACATCAAATTAATCTGTTGCATGTCAAGTGTGCTGGAACTTGCAAGTATCAACCGATTTGTAATTTTTGCCGCATAGCACAGATTTTAATCCGTTCAAATTTGATGTGATGTCAGCCACCAGAAATCGATCAATCCACAGGATACGCTCCTAACAAATCTGACTGCTGTAAAACGTTAGGTACAATATCCACCGGTTTCCTGTTACATGAGGATGCATTTAGTTGAAGATTTTAAGCCAGCATTGAATTGTGTCGTTGTGTTCTCTGACCAATATTTGCTAGTGTCATTGATCTATAGCAGTGATTCCCTGAGAAAAATGATTCATTCTTGACCCAAAAAATTCTCATACTCAATGTTCCCCGCTGCAATATCTAATTCAGCTTTTAAAATGTTTGAAATAAAGTGCTCCTACATATAAGATTCCTCCTTATTCTGAGACGTTCGCTTTGCGTTGAAAAGTGTGTGTCTTGAAAGCAGGTAATTTGAACGGCGGTCCCAAATATATGGGGTTTAGTAGTGGGTCTCTCCATAGCGATCCTTTATTGCATTGTTTAACCTTTTCAGCGCTCGTACCCTTGAACTTTTAATACCCCCTTTCCATTTTCAACTCAACGTCTGATGTTATATTTTTATCCTACAACTGGTTGTCTGCAACTTATCTTTTCGCAGATGCCCATAAAAAGGTAGCATTTCTTTCTATAGGTGTGAGGCTTGGGTCTTGAGACGTTGACGCTGATGCCTGATCACTACAGTAAAAACAATGATGTCCCTTAAATTTACAGGGATGATCGGGTCGTTATTTTCATTCCTGCAATTTGTCAACTCCCCCCTTTTCGGGGCAGCTTCAGACGTTTACGGACGGAAACCAATGATTCTGACATCCCTAATAGGCAGTTCCGTAGCCTATGTGTTTTGGGCATGTTCCGATTCCTTCCTGCTTTTCCTGATTGCAAGGACCATTGCCGGCATTAGCGAGGCCAACGTCAGCATCAGCACGGCTGTTATCGCCGACTTGAAATCGGACAAAGCAAGGTCGAAGGGGATGGTAAGGCGTTGCTCTGTGATATGCGAAAAATGGTACCTGCATCAAAAATAATGATAACTCATGTGCTGCATTTTGATGTGTAGATCTTGTTGGAGTAAAGAAAAAGATATACCTAATTTTGTTGTAATGTTTTTTGAACTGATATTGTATACTGGAGAGCATGCATTGGATTTAATTTACCAGCGCTAAAGAGTCGTTGGCGAACATCCCACTTTCGAATTACCCCTTGTTGCGTCTCTTCCTGGACGGGCCCCTTTCACAACAAAGGTCATGCCAGATTATAAAATTGTCTAAGCATCCAGACTACGACTGATAGTGAATTTGTGCCCTCTGCTGCTGGATTGGTAAATTGATTTCCTGGTGTCTTATAATTTATAACTATTGCCCGACCTAGTTTCACACCAGACTGTAAATGGACTCGAATTTACAAAGGTTTTCTCTACAAATGGAATCAAAGTCGTGTCATGAAATATGGTGGATAAGCATTGTTTGGACTTTTTTCACGACTTTCTTTCAGGGCAGTTGTTTTTGCCTTAATGTACTGATGATTGTGAGTCAATCATTCGTATGTGGCTATATGCACGATTGTACATTAGGGCTCCTCAAAAATCACTTTTTTTCTCAAATCGTAGTGGCTACTTGATAAAATTGTTAGGTTACCTAATTTAAGCCTACACACAAAATTTGGTTCAATTCCNGCCAGTAACCGCTTTGCTACAGGAGAAGANAGTTTCTANNTATTNTATAAAAATATACATTAAAAAATTAGAANATCTTTCTGTTCACCCCATGAAAGTGTTAGGCTGTCTATAGAAACGATGCTCACCAAATTTGGTTCAATTCCAACCAGTGGAAGCGGAGTTATNGCCGTCGAAAAATTTGGATTTGAATAAAATAGTATTTNCGGTGAGCACAACTATAATAAATAAACAAAGAATCGGTCACCGTAAATACTATTTTATTCAAATCCAAATTTTTCGACGGCAATAACTCCGCTTCCACNGGTTGNNATTGAACCAAATTTGGTGAGCATCGTTTCTATAGACAGCCTAACACTTTCATGGGGTGAACAGAAAATTTTCAAATTTTTTATTATTTATTTTTATATAATAAATAGAAACTTTCTTCTCCTGTAGCAAAGCGGTTACTGGCTGGAATTGAACCAAATTTTGTGTNTAGGCTTAAATTAGGTAACCTAACAATTTTATCAAGTAGCCAGTACGATTTGAGAAAAAAAGTCATTTTTGAAGAGACCTATTGCACAAGCACAATTAACGCCGATAAAAAGTTTCTGTGTCAATTTTAGAACTTTTGTTTCACCGCACTGTTTTTAGGCAGCTATTGGCGTGGCGTTTTCTATCGCGTTTGTCTTCGGACCGCTGATCGGCGCTGGATTCGCCAAAATGTTATCGGGATCGAGCAATTTCTTTGTAGCGCCCGCTCTGTTCAGCTTGTCGTTGACAGTGATCGATATCGTTTACGTAGCTGGATACATGCCTGAGACATTGAAGCGAAGTAGTCGGGTATGTTCTTGTTCTGTGTGTTCATCGTCTTAACGGTAATTGGTCTAGGATTCTGTAATTGAATCGCTTCTTGGAGGTCCAGAACTTCAATATACATTATATAGTAGAATAGTAGGCTATATTCACATTGAAAGAAACCCGAATATTTTCGGCTGACACTCGTCAGGGGTAATCGTCAGCAACTAGTAGAGAATTGGAAAGAACATAGTATATCAACAATCGTATCACAAAATATGACGTCACCAGCATGAAATTTCAAACAAGAGAGCGTTCAATGTACTATTTTCAGGTGGTGCACAAGCTCCTTTTGTTGAGATAGTTTGGGTTGGTGTATTTTGATAAAAGTCGACTCCAAGGCACGCAAATTGAAGTGTGAACGGCCCCTCCCAACGACGCGAAATCTGTCGTCTCGATAATTATTCGCACAAATCGTAATTCTGTAATTGCTGAACGCAACGCATGCCAGTTACTTGATTTGATTATGCAGAATGCTCTATCGTTTGTGGCCAGGCCTTGATTTTGCACAATTGAATTATTCCAAGAGTTCTGCGAAGGGTTGCACCACGTTTTTTGGCTGCTAGATCACTTCTCATTTCATGTCGCCAAATTATCTGCACCTCACCTACCATTCAATTGTTGGATTATTCTTAACGATTTTACATAAGGTTCCGCAAGAGGATCTGTCCAACCATTATTAATAATGACTCAAAAAGCTCAGGATACCGAGGAGATGCATTATTCCAAAATTCTAATTGTGAATGTCGGGAAACCTTATTTTCCTCAGACATGATACATTAAAACGCAACATCTGTTTCATGTTTTGTCGTTTCATTATTGTATCGTTGATATAATTATTTTGAAATTGTTAACAAACGGGTGAAAAAACGTCCATATTACTGTAACTGGATATATTTTCGAAAATCTCACCTATTTGCATTGTAACTCGTTCTTTTGCAACTTGCGATTTCAAATGGAGTCGCATCCGATCAGCTGCTAAATGGCATGCGGCCACTTGACTAAGTCTACTATTTGAAAGATTGAAACTACTTGATTACTTTCAGACTTTTGTTTTCCATTTCTACTTGTAATTGATTATGTAGGTACTTGAGTGCAAATGCTGCTTACTTTGCCTGCCTCTGCCGTTACATGTTTATGTACGTGCTAAAATTGACATCGTTATTTTTCTGTAACAGGCGACATCGGTAACGTCCAGCTATCGCGAGATATCGTACCTCATCAATCCCGTGTCGTTGTTTCAGTTTAGCGCCGTTACCTCTACGATAGATTCCCCGAAAAGAGGTAAAACCTTACAAACTTGAGACTAGCGTACGGTGATGTTCACCTATGCATAATTCTGTTTGACAGGGTCGTCGCTGCGCCAGCTTGGATCCATCTATTTCATGTACCTGTTCATTTTTTCCGGGTTGGAGTTCACCCTCACTTTTCTGACACACAACAGGTAGACTACTTTTCGCTTGATTCCTCAGAAATTACCGCAGTGCCCTAGAATTTTTTTTTGTGACTGGTCTTTGATACCCTAACTTATCTATTGCATAGTTCAGCTTGAAAACATCATTAATATTTGTCTTATCGTAATCCGGCCAAAATTTTCATTACCGTTTTTTTTGCTATTCTGGATTAGAGAGTTAAGTCCAAGAACAAATACAGATTTCACTCTAATCATATCCAAATTGAGTGTTCACTGTCAATCAATCGACAGATTATAATTTGATCTGCCCAAGACGCACACACACAGGGTACAACTTATTAAACCAGGAATACTTGAATACTTCTTTGCCCGAATTTTCAATCGTGTCGATTGCAGATTCAATTTCACGCAAATCGACCAGGGAAAGATGTTTGCGGTGCTCGGTTTGACCATGGCGCTCGTACAAGGCGGGTATATCCGTAGGAAAATGGCCGGGAAGGAAAGGAGATTAGCTTTAAACGTGAGTGTGTTGGTTTCGTTTTTTGTTTGGGTTTATTCCATCTTAGCGAATTAACCAGAGGTGGTCAGCAACAAATTGAGTACTCACGTAGGTTTTTACGTATTTGCAGTATTTACTAAAGTGGTTTTATATTATAGTGATTCCACTTTTACGTAGTAGTTTTCAGGCAAATTCGACTTCTACGTGACAGTATTTCAGGCAATCTACCTTTTACACTTTGAATTTTGTACAGCGGAAACTAGTTTTGGGGTATGTCTGCAATCTGCATCACTTTTATGATTGAACAAGAAATATACGTTCGAAGATCGCACCTACTTGTAGTGAAATTGATCATTTTGCTCGGATGCACTTTGCAATTTTGGAAGTAGAAACCTCCGATTACTTCTGAAGCCACTTCAACTACTGAAGTACTTTCACATAGTGATTTTCCACTTCTACTTATGGCCAAACTCAGTGTAGTGATTTTGCGTACACTTGTCATTCCAGGGCATGATACTCCTCATCCCCGGCTTTATCATTGTGGGATTCGCCACCAATGTGGCTACTGTTTACCTGGGACTAATCCTTTTTGCGTTCGGTAAGACATCGATCAATTTTTATAGTCAGCGTTGGTTTGTTAATGAGTTGACCTGAGCACAGCAATTCGAGTGCTCTAGAGTAGAGTATCAACTGAATTGTAGTGCAGAGTGGTAAAATTGATCTTCTCGAATAGCGAAAAATACGGTTTCAATCGAATTCTTAGGGTTAGCTTACAGCCTCCAAACCTTAGTTGGCCATAGCCCAGCATCGAAAAACATACTGCGCAAGGCTACAAATGTTACTGGTGGCACTTCCTCTCAAGTAGTGATTGACCCTCGCATTGGTCACAGAGCGATACGGAATAGTTTTGATCCATGAATACAAAATTATTTCAGATGGGGTGTAGCTGACATCATTTTTATTATGCCGCAATAAGTATATATATGCATCAGCTTCATGACCCATTTTAGCGAGGAGATTTGTTTTCAAACATATTTTAAAGCCCAATTTATCAAGTCTCGTTTGCCTTAAGGTTTTCATCCTATCGTTGAAGTGTGACGATGGCATTAGAAGGCAGCACAAGTTGTCGTTATGTGTTAGTCACAAAGACCTGTGTTTCAAGTTATAAGGGAAGTTTGGCTTACGGCCAATTCAAGTTCCGGATTCTGGGTCCCAAGTTAGTTAGTTTTTGTGTTTTGACTGCACATCAAGGTACTTACCATTCTCTACGTGTCATGAGAAAAGTTTTGGCCTGTCCTGCGGAAAGCATTGCTCCTAGTTGTATTTGAATAGGAATTTACAACACTACTTCTGCTTTTAGAAATTCTATTGATAAGCGTAAGCGAAGTGCCTTCTATGATAACATAACTGGTACAAGAGCTTTTGTGTGTGAAGGAAATAGATTTGGGGGAGTTTCCTTTCTCTATGTGCGTCAACAAATCCGATCTGGTTTCCACTTACCTGACCTTATATCAACAAGGTCTTGGGTTATTAGTTGTTTCGCAGCAACTCGATCTATTAGACTTTCTAGTAACGTGAATTTACTATCATTTCAATTTTGGTACTATACTGGACTTTGTATATTTTAGTTTCACTGCTGTGTTTGCTTGTAAGATTTTATTAGTTGACATTACTGGTAATCGTAGGATCAGCTGTAAAATATGGGGCTCAAATACTCGCGGTTGTTGTTGAAATCTGTGTATTTTTGGGTCACTTTGGAATCAGGCTATCAACGATTTCAACCGGTCAAATTACCAACCTTGCAATGACAATTTTCAGATCCTTATGGTTGATTATTATATGTTATCGATATCAACAATCATGGTTCCACTGAAATCCTCGAGCCATATTGCCACGAATGAAATAAATTACTAATCACTTATTCAAATACTCTCAAAGTTACAATTTAAGGCTTGGAAAATATGAACTGTACTTATTTTCTAGCAGGCGTTTTTCATTTTCTTTCTTCTAGCAGTTTCATGCTTGATACCTGTTCATTCGAGAATCTTTACATGTGTAATCTTCCAATATAATTCAATTTAATGACTTTGATGGATGATGATGTACCGTTATCCGAATCGTGAAGTATTTTGTCTGCCTTTCAGCTGCTGCCTCTGTCGTGCCATGTTTGTCTTCGCTGGCTGCAACCCACGGTGAGTTGAGCATATCTGTTTTCAATACGAACGCTGAACACCGAATTTTCTCAGGATGTTGCGCTCGTAATAACATCACTATCAAATTGAGACCGATGGCACATTGTTAAGAATCGGGCATTTCCGTCGACTAATTGTCAAAAATGATGTTCATAAAGTCCCGCACAGTAGTCCAGGGGTCAGCATGCTTTTGCATTGTGGAACGGTAATACTACTAAGAAGACAAGCTAACATTATCTAGCAGTATAATTTTGAAACCTGTGCTAATCTGAGCAAATATCTTGAAATTCTATTCCACAACCATTTGTGTGTCTTCTTGATACGAAATTATTACGCTGAAAACCATCAATTTCACTCAAGGCCGCAACTTGGATGACACACTTTGATACTAAAGTGACCTTGATATTAAATATTTTCCTGATCTGCACTAGATATTGAATTTCTCAGCCCATTACACCACGAAATTAATAGAGACGGTTCATAACAACAAAATATTTCTAACTCTTTGTAGTACTCGAGTACCACCTTCACTACTTGAGCGTTTATGTTTGTTGTACCGTTCATCAGTTTTTAGGTATAATTACGCACTACTACAGGTACTTACATCGGACTTTCAATTTTGTAAAGTCGACAGTAATTATGAGATATCTTTGAGTTACTTTTACAAGGTAAACTGTCATATGGCCCCTGTATGGCTGGAACTGAATATATTTTCGACCTCTCGGCCCACAGTACTTTTAAGATCTTTATTTTGTACTTTCACGTGTCAATAGTTTCGACGTGTCTTTGACATCGCGATACTTGCGATTGACCAGCGTTACTTCCATGGGAGTACCAATGCTGACCACCTTGACTTCCTCTGGGGATGACTTCATAATTTCTAAGTTCCAATTGATTGTCTTATTGAATTATTACTCAGGTCTGGAATCTGAGAAAGGTCGCGTGATGGGCATTATTCGGTCGCTCGGAGCGCTCGCGCGCGCTACCGGGCCGATATGCGCCTCGGCGAGTTATTGGCTGTTTGGATCGCGATTCACGTACGTGCTCGGAGGTTTGCTACTAATCGTTCCTCTGCTCTGTCTGAGAACCTTACAAGTGACGACCGTTGAAAAGGTGAGACGGAGTTTATCAGGGGAACTCTGCCCGTTTTTACATTTGCCTATTATTGCCTCCGGGATTTACCTTGACGTTGTTATCAATCACATGTCGGCACGCAGTCGCCAAGATTCATATCGCAATTTTAAAAGCTGTCATTGGCGATTGGCTGACAAATTGTTTCGACGGTTTGATGAATTCCTGTTACACATGCAAATGCAGTTTCTGGAATGGTATTTTGGGGTCGAGTCCCCTCCCCCCCCATTGTTTTTACACCAACGGTTATGAGACAATAATTCCGGTATTATTATTAAAGACCTAGAGAACTCTACAGCAAACTCGCTATTACATGAATTATATCACCGCACTACTTCAGCAGAAATATCGTCTCTTCTAGCTGGCTATCACTAACACCATCGTGTAATGCCCACACCTTTTGACGTAACCACAAATAATGACACACAGCCTTTTTAGTCGGTAGAGAGAGCGTCCTAATGGCTGCTACACGTGAAAAGGGCCTACCTGTATATCTCAACAAAGAACCTGTATTTTCTGAGGGGGGCAGTGGTCTTGAGAGTGCCATTAACCCATGCACTCTGCGCAAAGAACAAATTCAAATTGAACAAATGCGCGCAAAAATACTCTGTTCTGGTGATTTACAAAAACATTTTGGATCTCCCGAATTGGAGGGCTTGGGGTACGGCCGTGCATGTATGTCTACTTGGGTTCTAAGGTTCACTCGGAAATATTTTCCAAGAAGTCTGTCTTTGAAGCTAACTCAACTGAATATCGATCCTTTGCCAGCAGGAATTGGATATTTTAATAGATAATAATAACGCGATCCCATCCATTATTACAGGAAGAGAAGAAAGAATAAACGTCTGGAAATCCGTGCATCATGTGACCCGAATCAGATATTTGTGTCCTCGGCCGTTCAATGTTTCATATATATTGCATAGGCAATGTTGGCGGTACTTTTTCAATGACAGAATTTGATTTTCAAATTCTTTTTTGCTTACTATGGCACATGTGTCTAATTACCTATACCGATTTCCAGTAGTGCAAAAGACCTCTATCATTGAATTGAAAATGCGGGAACAAAAAATTAGCGACTGCCTGTCACATTCCACTATAAATGAGCTGTGTTTGTGCTTGCCAGGTACAAATACTTTGCTTCGCTTGGAATTCTTTTGATTTAATTATGAAATCACGACGTCTACGTGCTCGGGGAAGATTGTACTTCCTCGAAATATCATTCTTGCTACACCGCTCGGAAATATGCATGGTTGGAGCTAAGCTATTAGCTGATAAACATTGTCAAACGTGTGAAAGCAGTTAGAGGGCTTGATGCGATGTTATATTCGGTCTATTTCTACTGATACACAAGCGCCGAAGTTCTTAATTTGAAAAAATTGTACCATCATGCGAAATTGAATTGCACCAATTTTAACAGTTTGTGCTAAATTTGCCTATGGGTACAATGTTTTATATCTACGTCATCACTCGTTCCGAACACGCTCAACTAGCACTATCGGAGAGCGTTAGGTCCTATGAAGTGAAATATCTAGTGTGAGCTCGTTTGAATTGTGTGTCGGAGTTGTTTTGAATTTTATCGCGAGATTGTGGTTTTCGATCAGATATGTGTTATTTTCCTGACTTTTTCTTCATTTCTTGCACTATACAAAGCGTCACGCCTCGTGGGGTAGCCAAACACCTTTTTACGACAAGCGCCGTTT
>ATSW01004219.1:0-10693 GCA_000444245.1 Botryllus schlosseri
ATATAATAAATAGAAACTTACTTCCCCTGTAGCAAAGCGGTTACTGGCTGGAATTGAACCAAATTTTGTGTGTAGGCTTAAATTAGGTAACCTAACAATTTTATCAAGTAGCCAGTACGATTTGAGAAAAAAAGTCATTTTTGAAGAGCCCTAATGTGCATACATAACTAGTCCTCTTGCGCTATATTTTCGAACTATAAATTGGAAAATTGTTTGATTCTGGGAGTAGAAATGTTCAAAATTCAAAATGCCAATAATTATTGAAGATTTCATTGTAGGCTATGTACTGCTGTAGTGACTATGTTTGGCTCCACCTACGCATGTGAGCAGAGAAAATATGGCACACACTGTGAATTCCATGTATTGGTGCTGCCAATACGTCACGAATTTTCAATAGTGACGTAACAGTTGATTGACATTTATGGCTCTTTGAGACTTACATTTGAAAATATTGGGTCAATATGGCTTTTCGGTCATTAAAGGTTCCCGACCGCTGACCTATAGCCTACCGCTCACATATAGGTGTTGACTGTTGAAGCTTTACGTATGCAACACAATGTTGATGAATGCTTTATACAGGAAAAAATCACAATGCAAAATCGTGCTATGCATTGCTTCGAGGCAATGTATCATATAAACACGGTCCTTGCCAATCCACCATTTACTCGCCGTGTTGCGTAACCCTCCGAGGCAATAGCCTATACATAATGTGTGTGCAGATGCACAATGGGTTGGACACAGGGCCGAAACAGCACTTCTTCAGCCCCCAAAACGTCGGTCTTGGGGCCCCATAGGGTGTCAAACCCCCCCACCGGGTTATACGCTTTGTACCGCTTCTTTCGAGCGAGACTGATTATGCTAATTAGCGAGACGCCTGCAGCGTCTAATCGCGCGAAGCGCGAAAATTTTATATAACCATGATTAAATCGGTCTATAGCAGGGGTTCTCAAAGGGTGGGCCATGGCCCATTGGTGGGCCACAGAGCATTTTGAGGTGGGCCACAGAGCCATTTGGAAAATTTCAGAATTAAGGTAACTTTAGTTATATTTCTTATGTTATTCGCTAAAAATATATTCGTATTATCTAATTATACGTAGGCTACAAAAAACTTTTCATCCGACTTTGATTAGACGTAGCGGCACGTATGAAGTCACCATGTACAAATCGAAAAC
Source organism: Botryllus schlosseri (assembly GCA_000444245.1). Taxonomy (NCBI): domain Eukaryota; kingdom Metazoa; phylum Chordata; class Ascidiacea; order Stolidobranchia; family Styelidae; genus Botryllus; species Botryllus schlosseri. The sequence continues at coordinate 1,173 of ATSW01004219.1, forward strand.
GTTAGGAAGAAACGGTGGCTTTTTCTACTGGCTATGACAATGACAACCTACGACTAACAGCAACTAAAATAATTTCAAGTGTATAAAAACTGGAAGATAATTCTGAAGTAACCAAGTATTCCGGCAGGGTCATGTCGTATTCCGTTGAAAGGGGTATGCAATGAACTCGCAATGAAGTGCAATTGATGTACCGATTTACTGTACTTAGGCAGGCCGTATTATTGCAATCTAAACATAGCCATAATTGCAAATTATTAGCAACTTCTGGCGGAGGTATACTGCACCACCGCAACAACGAATGTTAATGGATCGAGGATTTATCGGAGCGCATTAATCTTTGAAGTCGGTCTAAAATGTCCGGCCTGGAAATCCCTGTACTTACTGAAAGAGTCACAGGAATTGATTGTATCATTGGATTGAATATTCTGACATCGCAACTTCAGTTGTTTTGGTACAAGACACGCAAAAGTAGATCATGCATATTGAAAAATCTTTCTCCATTTCTCTGTAGTACCCCATTCACCAATGAATTGTTCGATGCTGGCCCAGAATGAATATAATATTCCCCACAATAGTATCACTAAAGTCCCAATCCCAATGTTTCGCGACGGGAATGGAGCAGCGGACGAAAATAATATACTTAGAAGTTTTAGCTTAGGATCTATCAGGGCCGTAACTGCCGCACCCAGATCCCCAATTGGGTGAGCTCGAAGGGGCCCAAGATAATTTCGTTGGTCGTTTTTTGGAGGATATTTATTCAACTTGAATTTATTTTCGCGCTTCGCGCGATTTCTTATTCCGGGAGATCGACATTTAAATGTCATCAGTTAGAGAAAAATGCGCATCTTTTAGAGAAATAGGCATTCGGCGCTGTCCATGACCACGAATTAAACAGGATTAAGACTCAAAGATGTCAGGTGGGCCACAGCACATTTTTAAATCGGAAAATGGGCCACGGCCAAGAAAGGGCTGAGAACCCCTGGTCTATAGTATCGGGAAGTGGATAAATATNGCCATTANTTTTTTCCCTCNCTCTGACCACGTAATCATGGTCGACGCCGAAATGCCCATTTCTATAAATCATGCGTATATATTTTCTTGGTGTAAGGGTATACCCAATANTCATGATATATGGCAACAATCAGGTATAAAGCACGAAAAAAATTTGAACAAAGTTGCTTAAATTNTNAAAAAAAACACTCTNTAATTTATGTTCATTCACGGAATAATTTGGGGCCTCTTTGAGGTNGATNCCCAATTGGGGGGTTTGGGGTGCGGCAGTCACGGTCCTGGGTGGATAACTTCTTAAGCCCGCGGGCCTGATGACTGTAACTGCAGTGTCTCGCGGGTGTCTCCGGAATCGTTACAAAAGCCGCGTCTTTATCCACACAACATGGTATCGGTCGTATTTCTTGCATGAATCAAGTTGGGAATGTATAGAAACAAAACTTGACGAAGTCATTAAAGTGTTGCGAACGTCAAGAGACCCTCAATTGAGTTTCAAACTTGCGGTCACTCAAGGGCCTCAATTAGTTCTGTGAACCCTGCTACACGAATCCAGATTTTGAACCCACGCGAACAAACCCTCGGTAAAAGCAAGACTGCACGTGAAGATCTGTTCGCGGCTTCTTCATGCCAATATTCATGGTCGAATAGGTTTGTTGACTCACGGAGACTCGAACAAAACCAATCAACGTCAAGGCCCTATATATCACTCAATTCCCGATACTCCCAGACCGCGATACAAAAGGTCATTTATGACGCAACTAAGCATAACCGCTGCTAGTCCGTTACCCGATAACCAAGTAATCATCCAAGCCAGTGGTTTCTAAACTGTTTCAGACACGCTCCCGTACATGATAGTGAAAAAATTTGCGCCCATTAACGTCATATCACAAAGCGCAACCAGAATGCTAGCAATTCCAACGGAAAGTTTGATGGTATGAATTCTTATGGCTGTTGATGAGGGAATTCTTATATATGAAATTTGGACTATACACAGAGCAATAACTATGAACCAGAAGTGAATCGCGCGGAGAGTCCCCTTCATATGCTTCCACGCCCCCTCCCAGTTTGAGAACCACTGATCTAAGCAAAATAGAATAAAGAACATTCACAATTGCTTGCCGCAGCAGAGTAATAGGTGTTCCATGCACATTGCACAGTGGGGCCGCGCCTTACATTATGAGACCGCAAAGCAATACATACACCATTTATTATTGCAAAATATCCATTATTAGCAAAATATTGAACGCGGCCGAGCAGTTATAGCCGATCATGAGACTTTCATTATATTCCAGGTCAATCTACTCGTACGGCAGTTACGGCCGCGCTCCAAATCCAGCAGAAGCAATTATTTACTGATCTTATCCATGGTCGGACTGTTATGGTATTTCGTTCTTTGGAAGAGAGCTCGCACGGCGAACGAAGTCACTAGGTCACTACACGAACTTGACTACGACNCCGATGTTGAACATTTTGAANATAATTCGAATATTCAAAAACTACCACACGAAGACTACGTAAATAAAGGTGTGTACAAGACGCATTATCGGAAANACTCCNTTGATTCTAATAGCATCAAAGATGANAAAAGTTCANNCAATTTTGAAGCACACCAAATTCGGAGAAAGAAACAGCGACAAGATGAAGATGACGACCCGTTNAATCGNAAAGTCCTTAAACAGGACAAGAAAAAACTGAAACTAGCCGAGGCAGATCCTATTGAAAGCGAAGGCCGTAAGTTACGGCCAAAACTTGGAATATCAGCGGAGCGGGCCGCAGGCGACGAGCCCATTATCTTGATTTGGAAAGCGATGGAATACCAAATGAAACATTACAAGGAGAATCTCGAATTTATAGTTCCCGCTGAATGCGGTGGTTGTAAAGTTACGACGGACCGGAAGCTTGTACGAAAATGCGCGGCGCTGGTGCATTTCAACTCTCCCGATCTACGGAAGTTTATGGATTTGCCAGATCCGAGAACGAGGTTTGAAAAATTACACTGAGACTATCGTTCCACTACAGGCCGTATACAGAGGTGGTTGATAACGAAGTACTTTTTTGAATGAGACCTACCTTTGAAATACTTGCGGTACTTATACTCGAGTAGATGTTTTTAATGAACTCCGCGTCTACTCCATAGTTATTTTAGATATTCGATGTTGAAAAGTAGAGAGCAGTTTTGAGATGAATTTGCATCAAATGTATTTGTGAAATCATCAGAAGCACCACGGAAAATAGCTATCGCAGTGACTGCTGAATGTACGTTCTATATAGGTTGTACGTGCACTGTACTCGAATACTAGCGAATATAGGGTGTCTAATTGCACCCGTGTACCACCCCTGATATCAGGATGTGAATATACCAATATACACCCATGGCATGGGGAGTGGCGCAGTTGGTTAAGCGCCAGCGTCGCGACACAAATGGCAGTGGTTCGAATCCCAGTTCGTACCAAATACTATGTGCCGGAGTTTTTTCTGGTCGCTGATCTCACTGTAGTAGCAGATTTTCCAAAGGCCTGAGTGAAGGTAAGCCGAGCCAAAAGTGGCAGCAAAGTACAAGATTCGCATGAAAAACGAGCGTGACCGATGATGGAAGAGAGCGAGAATGGAAGTCGTCCGAAACATTACAAAGTCAAAGCACTGAAATTACTGAAATTAATGTCGTTCCACAAATGACCATATAGTCGATAAGCGCCACTGTATATGTGTGAATAAAACAAAACAAAAACAAAACACGCATGGCATACGAAGCCAGAGCCTACCTCAGACTTCTAACGCGGTATAAATCTAGTGCACCATTTTAATTCAAATTCTGCGTGCACTGCNCAATGCACNTGCTNNGCANGTAGAAACGTAGTGGGGTAGACACGCAAGTGGGTTCTAANTATGAGGCGATTCCGTGAAATCAAATATACCTTTTATTTTATTGTAANTGAGATGTGCATGCTANATTGCGGCTAACTAGCAGTCGGGTAGCTGGCAGATGTCGTAGTGATTCACCTTAAACCCNTTCGACATAATTTGTAGGATNAAAGCTAACACTCACTAGCTTNCCAGAAACCAATGTCACGAACTTATTTAGTAATCATTATTAGTACTTTNGACGGTCCGATTCNACTCGTTCGTCAAAGCNGGAATTACTTACTGTAGCACCANATCAAAAGCAGTGAATTTTGAGATGTTGANTATTTATAGCAGCAAGTGAATTTTTGATACTCCTGGCACGCTATTTACTGGTTGCGCCGCGACACCACGGATTCCCACTATGTATGCGGAAGATGTTAAGTTTTATCAGTTTTTANNGCGGAACATATGGTANACACAATGATTCGATTTTGTGCCGCCATGACGTCAAGAATTTTTCATGTGTGACGTCACTTTTTATCGGTGTTGTTATATGGCAATTTTGGTAATTTACAGTTACCATATTTTGATATCTGGAAAAGAGGGCACATTTTACAAACCGCAAAACTTATAAAATCGGACGCGATTACGAGCAATTTTAAAATTTTGACTGGAAACACTGTTGTGTTGACTAGGAAAAAAAATTCCCGGATGACCCGCACTAAAATTATTCTTCAGTCATCCTTGTCATCACTGACGTCGAAGTCCCGATATTGCGTCATTTATGGCGTTTTTCAGTTATGACTGTACAATCGCCCGGCTGTCAAAGCTATAACCTATAAAAGAGGACGAATTGCCAAAAAGGAGGAGATCCACGGAGGAAATTTTTGATTTCTTGAAAAATAAGGACAAATCCTCCTAAAGCAGAGGTCTCAAACTCAAATGTGCTTGCGGGCCAATTTCCTAATTTCAGATGACGCCGCGGGCCGCAGCATCAATAATAGGGGTATTCAATGTAATATTTCCAAGTAGGCGTTATTTGACGGGACCTTGCAGAATGGCATTCCACCCACGATGTGACAATGGGATTTACTATTGTGAATTCACNCCTGACACAAGAAAAATCACATTTTAAAATATTTGAATAAAATAGTTTTTGTGCCGGGCATAATTAGTTAAAACAATGAGTTATTGACATCATGCGGGAGGACGCTAGTGTAACNTTGACGTGCCNCAATNTTATGTAGAATATTTNAAANTTTANTATAGATTGATCTGATATCAGAGCATGTGAGCGGTGTAGNCTAATACGGGTTTCTGATATATTCGTGATAAGTGGGCTATTGTTACTGTCATTGCCAAANTCAGATTAAACCAGCNTTANATTTTCTTCGATTAATATTGGAACAAATCAATAACCACTTAAATATAATTAATATTGTGCCATAGTAANAGCATTGTGTCTTGACCTTTTTAGCTATCGTACCTCNTGTGCTTTCAATAACATTTCCNGTGCCCCTGTCTATATTCAACACGAATTCTGATGGTAGCCTACCTATATAAAANAATAGAAAGCCCGTTCACATAAAATCGCGCGTAGNGCGANGAATATTTTCCNGTTGAATAAATTGGCCCAGAAAATATTCCACAGCATATAGGCCTATTTCCACAATGCATCTCGTAGCCTCTGGTGTGGTGCTTTGTACCACGAAGGGGCTACGGACCCCTGGTTAAGAACCCCCGGAATAGAAATGTCCAATCGCTGAAGATTCCATTGGTGTTACAGCTGTGGAGCGTACCACTACCTTACTTGTCACCGATAATAACATGGATAAAGAGAACAAACAATAATTAGGATTTAACCAAATATACGTCACGGGGGTCACAGAATGTCAATGGTTTCCATACTGACCTGATTAGATATCTATATGCCCTGCGCAACACAAGCTACGGCCTTATGATATATTACTATTCCCCATGACAGTTTCATAGATTGTTGCGTGCGTAGGATTACCAAGTCACTATACCGAGAAGTCCTTCTCTGATTTCAACGTTTCACCCGACTCAACTCGAGTCATTTTTTGTTTATCACCCAGTCTATCCAAAATCGAGTAATTTGACGGACCAAACAAAATCACAATTTTCAGTCACGAATCATCAACGGGTCATGTGCCGTAATAGCTGATCNTCTACCGCATNGTAGATTTTAAAAGTGATGTGATGGGAGNTTTNTTGAGATTTCAGGTTTTTGTAGTAGTTTTATATTGAAGTTCAAGTACTTAAATCTAAAAGAGATATATGACGCTTCAATATATTGTCGAATACTTNAAATTTNAAAAAAGCCTTCGCGGACCGCATGCGGATGGCGATGACGTANGGTAATTGGTAACCATGGGTGATTGCACGACCTTCTGCGCTTCTACGGCTTGCGGTTATTATCAATCCTCATCAGAACACCCATTTTGTGCAAGTGATATACAACTACGTGTTATGACTGCTGCATCAATGATGATGTCGAGGGTTCCAATCATTCCATTTCGTATGTGTCGAGTATTTCTAGTGCATGTCGTCCGAAGATTCACGCTATATGTTTTTTCTAAAATATGTAGGCAATTATAACCTAAACTGTTAACCTAAATAGTTTCATTTTTTGAGATGGAATTTATTTAGAACATTGTTTAAAAGACGGTTAAAACAAAGTGTTATAAAACACTTCCTATTTTAAATGCAACCCTGGATGTTATGCTGTCACAATATTGAAATCCGTCGGTCGAGCGAAGACGGAACGTAAATTTCTACCTGTGATTGATATTGCCATCATGTTGTCGAGTTATTTATATCCGTGACAAAATCGGTACTTTGAGCTACATGTCGAAATGTGATTGTGGTATTTGCCGCCAGCGGGTATAAGCGACAAGTGTCCATCCGTGTAAATCGAAAGGACATGCACGGTTTGTTCTGGCTGCCGATTCCGACTGCAAACGCAGAGGAAACAACCTAATTGCCCGTCCACGACATGGCGTGCGTAATTATGAACTGCGGCACCAGACGACCCGCCGATAACTGGTTGTTAGAAAGTGTCGGTAATAAGTTCTCACACGTAGAGACACGTGGGAAAATATCATTGCGAGTTCTGTGATTGATCTAATAAATAATCGACATGTTACTGAAACAGCGTAAGATAATTTGAAGCTTTACACTCAAGCATCCTCAAAATAATACATGTAGACATGATTTGTCTTAATCGCCATAAAGCAGCAAATCCTATTAGCGGCAAAAGTTAGTCACTGGAGAATATAGTCCATAATTGCGATTCACTCAACACCAGTGCCGGTCCGGCACTCCACATGATTCACCGTGAGGTCAAAATCATGGGTCAAGTAAGCATGAAAATTTAGCACGGACCAAGTCTTTTCCCCTAATTTGAATTGTATAAAAATAAGGCTCAAACTGTCAGTGGTCTGGGCATATGAGCTTTGAGCAATCATATACATTTGGCGGAATACCCAACAATAATGTGAATTGGCCCTGGCCCTGGTTTTTGATGGCGGTATTCAAGGAAGGTAAAATCTCAATGAAGATGACCAAGACCGCATGTAAANCAGTTTTTATGCACTAAAGCCACCATTTGGAAGGGTAACANCCAAGCGTCCCGACAATTTTAAATCTGAACAACTCTAATGAGCATGCGACACAATAACATGCGACGCTTTGGAGTGCCTGTGTGCGAAGAAGGATTATCCTGTCTCCTTCATATAGACCTAATAAAAGAAAANAATAGTCCCTAATACAGGACATAGGTATAGGTAGGCCNACAGCATACCTGTACCTCGTGGTATTGGGGGTGCGAGAACTGGTTGGTTATGCACTGGTTACGAACCACTGACGTAGACAGCTGCACGATTCCTTAACTTCCATTACTACGAATACTACTAACCTATTCATATTTATGGTACCAAATGCCACTTAGTGTTATGCAGGATCATGTAGGGGATTTTGGAGCATGTAGCGGATTTTAATCATTGTGGCAGATTTATACGTTTGTAATATCAATGTACAAAATGATGTAATATGCCTGATTATAATCATAATCAACCTTCCTCTGCGTATAAATTTGAACATTAATTTATCTTTTCAGAAACCCGAATCAGTTCTACGTTTTCTGGTCGCGGGAAACCCCTGCAAAAACCTACCACTTCAGAGATGTTTTGAAGGACCCTCGTTTCGATTCCATATTCAACTTGACCATGAATTTCCGACTGGACTCGGACATCGTGGACTACTTCGGAAATGTCCAATATGAACTACATTTTTTCCAGGAAAAGCAGAGACATAATAACTGGTACGATAAAATGATGTCGAGGAAAAGTGGGCTGGCCATCTGGGCCGTCAGCAATTGTAACAATACCCACGGTGCATCGGAAAGAATGAAATACGCCATGAGATTGATTAAAAGCGGACTAAAGGTGACTACATACGGTACTTGTTTCAACAACAGATTCAAAGGCTCGGAGTTAGTGAAAGAGCTCCAACGACATAAGTTTTACATATCGTTTGAAAACTCCATCCACTGTCCCGATTACGTATCAGAAAAGTTCTGGAGAAATGGTCTGCGATCAGGCGCAGTCCCGATAGTATGGGGTCCGACGAAAGAAGATGTGGCTAAAATCGCACCCGTACATTCCTTTATTCACGCAGAAGACTTCAAGTCACCAAAAGCACTCGTTGACTATGTGAACTACCTGGATCGCAACGACACGGCCTACAGAGAATATCATAGATGGCGCTTTCAGCCAATTGATGAAGCCATTCCATACGCTCAGATCATTCCTACTCACAGATCAACTTTTTGTAGATTGTGCAAGAAAATCACTGATGAGCATGTGACACGCAAGGCTATACCATCCGTCTATAATTGGCTATATAAGACCGGAATAGTCGATGATAAATGCCTGAAGTCATAGCATATACCTTCGGTGCACCATATTGTTTATGCAAATCCATTTATAATATCGATATCTCCTTTTGGCATAATGTGAAATAAAGTTATAGTTCCACTTACAATGCAATGATTGATAGACTAATAATGGCTTACCATATCCTTTACGTCGGAACGGGAGTGCCCAAGTCTACATCAGTTAAAGAGCTTCCCGGAGATACAAAACTTCAGTATGCAATTGAATAGTTAATAGTATATTCATATCGAAATGAGTCCGAACGAATAATTCATTTATCAATAATATCATTAATATTATTTCAATATGAATGTACTATTCAATTATATATATAATATATTATAGTTCAGATTGAATTTTTTCTGATATGGAATGAAAAAACCTTGTAAGCTAATATTTCCCCAGGGGCTTATCACTCTTATGTCAAGTGTCATTAAAAAGAGTATCCGATAAGTCGGACTAATGAATATTGGATAGGTATACGGTACTGCAGTAGCTCATATTATTGTAATATATGAACAGGCATAATAGCAATTAATCAATAATCAATAATTATTTTCAACTTTCCGTGAACATACGACACCATCGCAACAAATCGTGGAAATACCGCAGCGCAATAATCCGTGGAGTCGATCTAAAATGTCCCCCTTGAAGTCATTAATCCGAAACAATTGTACAAAAATGGGAGAGCCGAATCGATTGTATCATTGGATT